>JAECUM010029568.1:0-29876 GCA_016617855.1 Megalonaias nervosa
TATTGTTACGTACATGTAATTAAATTGCTTGAGTGTTAGTTTTAAAATTCTATTTTTTTTTTTCATTACATTTTATTGTAATGATTATTTTCACTGGATTCGAAATTCTTTTTCAGTAATTCTGTTTATCTAAGACGTAAAAGGTGTTACATTAGTAACATTTTTAGTTCACCTTGGTCCGCGGTAGTGTAAGCGCTACGCGAAAACGATTGGCTATTGTCAAGGTTATTTCGTCTAATCTGAATAAACAATATTTAATTTTTTAATTTATTTTAGAGTAAGAGTAGATAGGGGTTCTTGCTACTTGACAAATTACATTTTTCCTATTGCGTTGTTCAAGTGTTAAGAGACCACGTGATCTATCTCATGAGAACGGGATGATAATTTGGTTTGATATAATACCCTTTCTGAGCGCTTGTCAGTCAGTTGTATTTTTGAAACATTGAAGGCTGGATAGGTTTTTATTGTTGAAACCAGATTGTTTTTGAAGTTCATTTGTTTTTGGAATTTAATAATTTATTCTCTAGAAAACCAAACGAGTGTACTGTTTTATAAAATTCTGGGAGAAAGAAATTCAGTGGAAATTTTTTCTGGAATTATTGTGAATGTTTTCTACACTTTTACATATGTAACAATGACCCATTATTCTACATACGCAAAATTTAATCACATATGATGAAACATGCGTTATTTTACATATGTGGACAACATCTACAAAAATTACATTCTTTTCTACATATAGAAAATAAACCATCTATTTCACGCACCATGTGAAAAACAATTTTTTTCCATATGTGCCAAAAATGCTTTGTATCTGGAAAATAATTTGTAGTATCATTGCCCATTATTTTGCTTTATACTTACTTTGCAGCGCCGTTGTATTCTTTTAAAGCAACAGTGCGGAACCTGCTTAGCACTAAGATAGTGTGGAATCTATTAGGCACTGACAATTTAGAACCTACTCAGCACTGACAGTGTTGAATCTACATAGTACTAAAAGGATGTGGAATCTATTAGGCACTGACAATGTTGAACCTACTCAGCACTGACAGTGTTGAATCTATATAGTACTAAGAGGGTGTGGAATCTATTAGGCACTGACAATATTAAACCTACACGGCACTGACGGTGTGGATTCTACACGGCACTGAAAGTGTTGAATCGATTCGGCGCTAGGATAGTGTGGATTGGACACGGCACTGATAGGGTGTTGAATCGTTCTGGCACTGATAAGGTGTTGAGCGTAGTAGGAGATCAAAGCTAGCATGCAGCAAGAAAGATATGTGGGCTTAAAGCAGAAAGTGTCAGTGACTGAACACGTCTAATCTGGCTTGTGTGTATGTATGCGTGTATGTATGATTTGGATCTATAACATAGCTTTAACGAGTTTAGTCATGTCAGCAGTGTGGCAGTTGATAGTGATGCCTAGTACTGGGTCTCATGATTCAAACATGTAGCATCATGTCCCACCCAGTCACATTATCCTGACACCAGGCCTGCCAGTCCTCTTCATGCTGAGAGCCTAGCAAGGCAGCTGCTAGCACCATTTTTATAAGTCTTTTATATGACTCATGTAGTCAGTCTTTAAATCCGTTTGTATGTGTGTTTGTATGTGGTATTTTTGATATATACACTGTATCTTTCATGTACCACTTGTTGCATAAACTTTTTCATGAACAGGAAAGTCAGCAAACCCCGTTTCCTTTAAAAGAAAACGAATTATACACCAGTTTGTATATCAAAGATATATATATATATATATATATATATATATATATATATATATATATATATATATATATATATATATACGGCTCTATGATCTTAATCTAAGTAATAAAAAAGAGCGAAAACCAACAAATTTGGTAAAATTCAACAAAGAATTTATATCCCTTAACTATAAAGTGAAGATTACAACAAACTTACAGTATTGTGAGTTAAATCCAAAAAAGTCCTAAAATTTCTATCACTAGTCCAAAAGTATAGAGCATTCCGAATGAATTCCAGTAGTGTTCCGAATGTATTCCACTTTTGAACATACTGATGTGCCATTATCAATAGTATTGACATGCTAACATTCTTGATGTATAACAATGATATTGTCCAAAATGCCATTGAATGAATTCACAAAAATCCCAAATAGTGAATTACTCCGAAATTATAAATGAGCACTTTGTAATTCCAAGGAATAATTTAAATACATAAATCCTATAAAATATAAACCGAAACAAAACTAAATTTGATTCCTCTAAAGCAGTGGTTCCCAAAGCCATGTCGCATACTAAATCAGGATTACGAGGACGTTCTGGAGAGTCGCCAGATTTTCTTAATGATGACAAAATTATCATAATATGGATACAGGTCATGAGGCGAAGAAAACCATTTTTTAGGGGCGCGTCCAAAAACAGTTGGGAACCACTGATCGAGAAACGGATGGTAAGATAAGAATAAAGAATTTCTGTTTACTTCTTCCTTTTACGAAAGACATCGACACAAGAACAGAGCCAGGATGAGGGTTATTTTTCCATCAACTTCATAAGCAAGATCCCTTTCTGAAACACCCAAAGTCAAAAAGCCACATAAACATGTTATCCTACAAATGATAATAATCTTATTCTATATTCTAATCAGAGACAAGAATAAGCTATGTAATATGTTGTGTACAAAAAACAATTAGTCAGGTAGGCTTAAATATATGGAGGGGGATTACCGCCATAATTCTATGCATGTATTTTCTATTTCTCCTTGATGTATTATTGTAAATCACTGCTTGCAAGTGCTACATTCATAATTCTATGCTTATATATTGTATTCTTCATTGATGCAAACTGTACGTGGCAGTTTCCAAGTGCAACGTTCCTTCTGTATTATTCTAAATGGCATCTTGCAAGTGCTACATTCATAATTCTAGTCATGAATTTTCTATTCTTCATGGATACAAACTGTAAATGGCTGGTTGCAAGTGCTTAGATCTACTTTCCTTCTGCGTCATTGTATCTTGCATTTTTCCAAACGCTAAATTCATTCAGTTGTTTGTCGTATGGCAAATGCTATGTCAGTTATTACAAGTTTTTAATATTCTATTTATAAACATGCTATATCGCAAATTACATCGTTTCAGCTGTTGATTTTGTTCTGCATTTTACAAATTTTGCCTTGCCACACCGTAACTTCAAAATGTTCTCCTAGTCCATGCTTTATGACAAACTGCATCTTTCTAAAATCATGATTATAATGTAGCATCAAGCATATTGCAAGTTAGCATCAAGGAAGTTTGCATGAAATAATGCCTCATTATGACAACAGATGTCGCTGTGATATGTCAATTTCTTACAAAACGACAACTGCCCTGACTCTAGCGACACGAGGTTATACCAATTTACGGCAGTTTGGGCGTCTGTTTCAAAATATCATTCGAGTAATGTTGCTGCGGGTAATGGCATATTACGGTCAGCTTGTTTCCCATAGTATTAACATTCGGAAAGGAGGTGGCCTGTAAGAAGCATAGAACAAATTAAATTTCTCAAATTGTATACAGTTAGATATATCTACACAATGTTATATATTCGCTAACCCGTCACACCCCATTTTTGTTTGGACCCTTTGTATGTGTAATCACAGGAGTCTGACGTTTTATCAATAAACCACGACGAAATTTCTGACAACATGAAATCACCTTATCGGTATTATCAATTAACAATTAAAGTGGTACTGTAGTGGAAGGTGGTCCAACTGTAGGCCCGCGGGAATATTTTGTGTGGTCAGCGCTCATACAAAAATAAGTTCTATAATTACAGCATAAATTAGCATGTATGGAGCGCTACCTTTACATTTTTTGGTTCATACTGGTCGAAGATAGACCTGGTCTAAGACCACCCTGCTGACAGCATTGCTGTTGTGATGGCGTTTTTGTTTTTTTTAAGGTGTTATAAATCACTTAGATCTTCGAAAAAGCACATGGTTTTATAGAACGATTAAAAATACGTCGCTAACTTACACCTAAAAAAGACGGGACTGAAAGAATTACAAGTTGTTTTTTTGCCACACGTAGATCTAGTAAGTTCTTTATATGTTGCTAGCCACACAAAATTAGTGCCGTAAAGCAATCTAACTTCCCGTGAGGAGCAGTCATTATTTTCATTGAGGGAAACACTTGGTAATTTAGAGCGCCGTCTGTTGTCATAATGCCATGCTAATACTGTAGTACCCGATTATGACAACAGATGGCGACACGAGTTGGACAAGAAAGACGAGACAGAGAAACTTAGATTGTTGCAAGGCCAAATCTGACTGAAATCAGGAGTTGGAATGATGTAATTTGTAATATGGCAAATTTATAAATAGAATATAAAACTTGTAATAACTGACATAGCAGTTTGCCATTCGACAAATTACAGAACGAATTCAGCGTTTGGCAAAAAGCAAGATACAATGGGGCAGAAGGAAAGTAGATCTAAGCACTTGCAACTAGCCCTTTACATTTTGCATCAATGAAGAATACAATATACACGGATGGAATTATGAATGTAGCACTTGCAAGCAGCCATTTACAACAATGCAAAAGGAAAGTAGCACTTGCAAACTGCCACGTACAGTCTGCATCAATGAAGAATACAATATACATGGATAGAATTATGAAAGTAGCATGCACAGAATTATGGCGGTAATCCCCCTCCATATAAATGTATATTCATTTTTATTAATTCGTGTAAAACAAAACTCTCATAGAGACTTCATCAGGTAATGAAAAAGGATAAAACCTCTTCATTAAATATCATGAGTCCATTCCTGAAAATGTAGAAATCAAAAATATTTTCTCTTATTCTTCTTTTCACGCATCTCTTCATTATACTTATATACATCTTTTCTAGTACAACTTCCATCTTAATAACACAGATCTGCATTGCGTATGTACAGCTTCTAAGGCACGTTTGCCTATGTTTGTTTACCTCACCACCTGTAACCGTACTTTCTTAATCTTTGTGAAACGATTTGATCAGCCAAGCAATCACTTGAAAGGGGATAATTTGCTTTTGGTTTAGACCTGACATGCGAATACATTTCACCTTCAGACTTCACCTTCAGTTCTCGCTGTCCCAGTTCTGAGCTCTAAGGTTCAGATTAAGCCAAGGAGTTCTCAAGGACCAAGCATTTAATTTGGAGAGGGTGTGTAGGTGATTTTATTTTCTACAAAACTATCCCAATCTAATGGTCGATCCCTTAGGAATTTACAAAGGTCATGCGGCCTAGCGTAACGTTACTCTGCAAACATACTCGATTGGTTTGCTATGAGATTTGAAAACTCGGACACGTTTCTTCCTTCATTTTGAGTTGATGATCAAACAAGGCGACGTCTTGTCTTCTTAACAGGTCATCAATTCTTGGTTAACTTTTTTCTCTCGTTGCTTGTGGCGACATATCAGCACTCATGATTATCAAAGACCACCGTTCTATGATACACAATACATTCAGGCACAGTGTCAAAGCAGAATGACGACCCCTACAATCTCAGAATCATCATTGACTTACACAGCCTAGTTATTTGAATGTGTCTCGAAATAGACCCTACCAAAATTTATATACCTGGATCATTTTTTCCCAGATAGATTACCCTGCCTGTGGCTTGGTGGAAGCTCCCGTTCTTGTCCCCTGTCTATGGTTTGGTGGCAGCTCCCGTTCTTGTCCCCTGTCTATTTCTTGATGGAAGTCCCGTTCTTATCCCCTCTCTATGGCTTGTTGGAATCTCACGTTCTCGTCCCCTTTCTATGCCTTAGTGGAGGCTCCCGTTCTTGTTTCTCTGCATGTTGATTTCAATTAGCTACACTGCAGTTCAGTAATGTTGATGACGAAACGGGCTTCTTCCTGAAGAACTGCGGAAGGTGGTGACAAGAAAGCTACTACTCGTCCATTTTTCTTACAACGTTTTTCCAAATGGGCAGAGCATAAAGACCCTGTCTGGAGCTTTAAGTTCTAGAAATAAAATATAAATAAAAGGAAAAACAAACAACAAAACAACATAGGTCATTACTTAGGGTGTCAGGAACTATTTCTGCTTTTGAAAAAAGAAGGTTCACGGGGTGCTTCTTCACAAGCATTAAATAGATGACTCTTTCGAGGCAACCTGAAATCCCAATATCGTATATGCCTCTTGAAAATTACCAGACACAAAAATAAAGTAATCTCTACTAGCACGCCTGCAGGCACAGCCATGCATAGTGTTGAAAATTATAGTCTGTTTTTTCTATTTTTTTATAATTAGCTATTCCATTAATGCTCTCGTTATCTGTAGAACGTTATTACCAATTCTTGTATTCGTTTATTCATTTATTTACTACTCATTGATTAGTCATTTATTTCTTGGTCGTTTAATTAACTTTTTTTTATCCAGTGATGTTGATTGATAAAATATTTTATATTGATGAAAAATTAGTTGTCTTGATTTCATGTTACGAAAATAACCAATTAAGCTGAGAAGTTAGTCTCCAAAGTATATAGACAGTATATCTGTAAAGATAATGTGGATTGAATGACCAATACTAAGCTGACATATAGACAATCGAGAACTGTTTGTCAGTAATTGTCAGTAAACCCAGTATTCCACTGACAAGTTAGATTTGGTAACGGACGAGCCAAGTGCGAATCGCTGCTTCTTATAGCTGAATAGTAGCTGTTGTTAGCCTGATCTCACTTGCAAGAGGTTGGACACCTTGGCAGTTTTCGCAAACGAAACAATGCAAAACAATATCTTTATAACGACCATTTCGACCATTTTGATGAAATTGTTAATAAGTAGCAAATTCTGCCATAGAAATGTGTGTACAATTCTTTTTCTAGGCAACGTTTTTCTTTTGAAAGCCGTTTATATGTAAATTAATCTATGAAGCAATATTGATAGATCAACTTCAGGAGTTAGATCTGTCCATGCTTATAAGTACTGGAGCATTATTAATTTCTTCATGTACAATAGCATATTACACATAGAGAATTTCTTCATGTACAATCGCATATTATACATAGAGGGATTTTTAATGTACAATAGCATTTTACACATAAAAGAATTTCTTAATGTACAATATCATATTACACCTAGAGGAATTTCTTAATGTACAATAGCATATTACACATAGAGGGATTTCTTAATGTACAATAGCATATTACACCTAGAGGGGTAGTAGTATATGTATTTGAGGTTTTGAAACCAAAGAGGGTTTTAGGCCAGAAACCCTCACCCCCCTCAGTATACATAGATGAGGGTTTTAAATCCAAAGAGTGTTTTAGGCTAGAAACCCCCACCCCCTCAAAAATAAATGTATTATGACATTTTTTCACCACCTCATAGACCCCCTCTCCCTAAAAAAACCACCCTCCAACAAATGTTTATCTCAGAAAATGATGATAATTTGAAACCCAAAGGGGATTCTAGACCAATAGATTTTGTTCATATTAAACAATAAAATATTATATAAGATGGGATATCAAACAACGTCAGTACGACATGTTGGATTTGATTTAACAAACAGATTTTGTAAGAGATTTAATTCAATCAAAGCAGCCTCAAGCTATACTGGCATAACAACTAAAATAATAAGCGACTGTATTAAAAAAGTTGGTTACTATATCTCCCCAAAATATGGATCGGTATGGTTGTTCGCAACTGAAAATGACGAACGAATAAGATGATGGGCAGATGACCCAATGACATTTATTGACAACATGGTTGATGAATGATATTTCTAAAGCTGTACAAAATTAAACATCTACTACTGTTGTAACCCATATTGTATGATAATCTTTTCCATATCTGCTGACTCGCATTGGCAGAATATCTGTTAACATACTGTCAATAATATGGAACTCGCGTATTAAATCGTCCATATCATATTTTATACCACGCAAATAAGATCGTATCTGATCAAGTAATTTCTTATAGGTGATACTTGCTGTTTTACAAGCGTTTTTTTTTTTAGATGCAAGTCGAGGTTCAATTTTTTTATACGCTGTTGCAAGAGAGACACCGACACCAGATATTATTAAAAACGGATTTAATAATGCTCCACTTGAGATTATACCAGAGCTAGTCATTAGCAATGGCAAATATGATATTACTCCAAGTATTCTACGGTAGTATTTATAACATTCTTTTACACACCAGAGGCTTTTATGATAAAATTTATAATATTTTACTAGCGCGTCAACATCTTGTTTTGGAATTTCTTCTGAAATGTGATTGAAATCGATGATATGTTTTTTCATTATACAATTTTTTTACACAAAAACAAAAGTTCTGGCACCAACAATTGAATCAAGAAACTCACGAAATTTATTATTATTAGGATCAGCTATAAAAATTCTATATTTGTCATAAACATCTGACGAAGTATCCTTATATCGTTCATCTATTAGTACATATTGTTTCCTTAACCAAGCGTAAGAATCAAAACTATTTCCTACTTCACTCTCGTACAAATCTGTTTTATTCACCAAATTACTGTAATCGATTTCTGTTTCATCAATATACCCTAATACTAAGCTCAACTGATCTAACGTGAAATTTTTGAGAACAAGATGTTGCCTGATAATTGTATATGCGACTACGAAATTTGCTAACAGTAATTTTTTAAGCTTATCTAGTTCAATTGTAAGAAGACCAACAGCAGAAGCTACTTTTAACATTAATTTTTCATATGGTTTTGTGAGTATTATTTTAATTTCGTTGTAATAATTTCGTAGTGACAATTGTCTAGAGTACTGTAATGATGGGAATGGAATATCGTCTTCTTCACTTATATCATAATAAGAATCAGACTTTACTTCCAACTTTGTTCGATCGACTAATTCAAAAAACTTTTCTCGCTCATCATCACTAAAATTACTAATTTCATCGTCTAAAGTTTTGATTATCTTTAGAGGCTTGTTAACAATAATCGAATCAAATTCTGGGTCTTTTTTACATATCATTGGCAAAATTGCGTTTGCGTACACTTTAATAATTAACTCTGAGTCTGACGTCATAGTAACGATTTTAACCAAGGTTTCTTTGTCATTGTAGTACATACCGAGATGTTTAAAAATATGTCGTTTTGAAAAACTATCATATACATTTTTGTTTCTTTTTATTCTTATTTTCTTAGTTTCCGCTAGTTTGTCAAGACGAGTATGATTTTCGTTTATTCGTCTTTCTTCCAATGTTCTTCCACTATAAACTCGTGCTTTTATTAAGTCTGATTTTATTATCAAATCTATGTTATACCAATCAAGCTCGAGTAATATTTTTTTAAGTATAATTTCAACTTGTTTTTGTTCTTCTAGACAATCATCAGGATGACAGTATATGCTTATAATGTCAAAGTTTTCTATTGCTTTTTTCAGTTGTGGTCCTCGCATATGCATAACGCGAATAAAATTAGCTGAATTTTCTGGCAATGTTGAATTGTCTAATGATTCGATGCCAAGATTTTTCAAACTTTGTAACATTTTTGCCATGTTATTAACAGCTCCAACATCTATTTTAGAGTTAAAAATATTATCATAAAATTCTTTCGCAATGGTTATAATTGGTGGTTCTGTCATTATTTTATAACACTAGATTAAATTTGATCATCAAGTGTATATATTTGAAATGCTATCAGTCCTGGAAACGGACGTTCAGCAGCAATAATATAAACTCGAAAATACAAGTACTTGTTAACAGTGTTTTCAGTCGGAATCGTAAAATATTGTGTTGTTGAAATGTAAATGTCTGTTGTGCTATACAATGTTGCCCAGTTAATATCATCATTTGATCCTTCCAATCGCCAATTATAAATTCGACCAACGCTAGGATTTAATCGGCCTCGCAAATGAAATTGCCAAATAGCAACTACAGTAGGAGATTTGATTTTGATCCAAAAATTTTCAATTTCTCCGTTGGTCGTCCACTGGTGTCTATCAGAGAAAGCGTAATAAGGATAATTTTCAGGATAAAACGATGATGCGCTGATCTCAAATCCAACTGCTGACTTAAACAATATAGGAATATACCCAACATTATTTTTGGTTCGTTTTACACTACTAAACAGACTGTCAACATACGCTTTATTTGTCAGATCGTTAGGGTTAACTGGAGCGTAAGTCGTCATTATCTTGTTGGATTTCATGTTTATACTCCCTGACATCGGTCCACCGGATTTCTTAAAATATGGGTTAAGTTCTTCTTTTAATTGAGCATAACTAATAGCAACAGTGTTATCAGATGGTGAGGTTACTGGTAATCCAGTTATTTTTGAATTTAACATGGACAGGTAACCTGTCATTGTATCACCGACTTTGTTAAGCTTATTATCGTCAACAGATTTTAGTTGTGCATAACTTACAGCTTGTGTTTGATTTATGTTCTCTGGCGGATATACAATCTCTAAATTTAAAATATTTTTTCCTGAAATGTTGATATTACCTGTAACTGTCCCACCTATTTTATCAAGTTTGTTATCATCAACATACTTCAACTGTAAATAACTTACCGCTTGAGTTTGATTTAAGTTTGCTGGTGGATACCCGGTCTCCAAATTTATAATTTTTTTTCCTGACATATCTAAGTTACCGCTTAAAATTCCACCAGATTTATCTAGTTTATTATTGTCGACTAATTTAAGTTGTGCATAACTAACAGCTTGTGTATTAACGAATTTATTGGTGGATAATCTGTTTCTAAATCTGGTACTCGTTGATTTGACATAAACAAGTTTCCCGTCATTGTGTCGCCAGATTTTTTCAGGTAACCTGATAAATCAACCTTACCATCTGTTATTGTTGTACTTACGGCTGATGAATCTCCTACTAATGTTCCAAATTTTGTATAATAGCTCATTATTTATTTATCGTCTGACAATTTTTTTATATAACATAAAATTGTATAACAATAACGGCAAAGTCGTCGATATTAAACTTTGATACAGAGCGGTTGGTGAAACATAAACATGAAAACGAACTTCCAGATTGTCATTATCTTATTGTTGGAAGAACTGGATCGGGAAAAACAAACTTGCCTATAAATTTACTTCTCGAAGATAATTTTAACTACGATCGCGTTTATATTTACACAATTAATCCACAACAGGATAAGTACGAGCTACTTAACAATTATAATGACAAACTTCGTGATGATCTTGAGGCTGATGAAGATTTTTTTATTATCAAACAACCAGAAGAACTTATTCCAGTTAATCAACTTGATTCGTCCGAACACAAGATAGTTGTTTTTGATGACATTCCGCTAAACAACGAGGAAATGAATAAAATAAGATCATATTTTTCATTATCACGTAATAAGAAATGTAATTCTATTTATCTCGCCCATGGTTTTTATAATGTTGACAGATTTATTCGGCGAAATACTGTTCGTTTTATATTATTTCCCGGACTGGACAATGTCGACGTTAGAAATATCGCGAACGAACAATGTGGTGATGTAACAAAAGATAAATTTATTGAATTATATCATAAAGCGACGGCAAATAAATATGACTTTTATTTGTTTGATAAATTAATAAATGATACGAGTAAAATGTTTCGCTGTTGTATTGAAAAATATCTAAGGTAATTTTTATAGAAAATAGTATCTAATTAATGGAAAGACAAGCAAAGTACAGAAAACATATAGAAAATCTAAAAAAAACTTGTTAAATCTAAAGCTGAACTTAGGCAGATGATCCAACAAGCACGACGTGGCCAAGTGGTTGCAGCAGAAACAACAGCCGCCGCTCTTAGACCAATTACTGAAGCTTTACTTGGAAACAACCTGAAACTAAACCATTATCAGAAGAAGAAGTTAAAAAAATACAAGAAAAAGGTTTACTAGGATTAATCAAAGAACAACAAGAAGCTGCTGCTGGAAGAATTATTGAAAGATCTGAAGAAGAAAAAAGAAGATTAGCCGAGGAACTTGCAGCAAATATAGCTAATCCTGTTGCAACGCAAGCTGAAATAGATCGGCTGATAAATAATCCACTGGAACTTCAACAAAGATTAGCAGAAGCAGCAGTAGTTAGACCAATTGAAAGAAGGTTAGAAGAAGAAGAAGAACTTAGAAGAGAGAGAGAAGATATAGAAGAAAAAAGAAGATTTGACTATGATTTAGAAAATATAGATAACAAAATAAGAGATGACGAATATAGAGATTTTAATAAAAAATATGATTACTTTAAGGGTGTGAAAGTACACAACATTAGAAAAGATGATTTTAAAGCAGACGAAAAAATTGAAGAGCTAGAAAAATAAAAGAAAAGAGTAAGGAGCATCTCGACAAGGTAGTTTTAGAAAATAAAAATTACTATGACAGCATTAAATTATATCGACATGGAATTATCGCTGATCTTTATATTAAGGCTATTAATAATATAAAAAGTAAGAAATACAGTCATCATAATAATAGCTTAATTACCAAAGCAAAATCAATTGATGAAGGACAAGAAAAATATATGTTTTTTAGACCAGCAGGTCCTATGACGATGACTGAATAAGATTTACAAAAATCAGCTGAGGAAGATAATGAAGAATATCGTAAAAAAAATATAAAAACCAAGCAAAACAAGAAATAATGTCATCAGAATATTTTGCTTTTATGAACGATAATGACATTTCTGACGTTGATAATATGTATAATTGGGAAAAAGATAAATACGATGATCTCATCAAAAAATTAGATGATATCATAGAAAAAAATGCAGGAACTTACAACGAAATTGACACAGCTGAAATAAAAGATGTTGAAGGACTTTATGAAAAAGCTGGAAATGCTGCTATTGCTAGTGTTTTTAGAAATGCTGCAAAAAAATTTAGAAATAAAAAAGAAGCTGAAAAAGCAAAATAAAAATTTGAAAAAGTATTTAAATATTATAATGATGAGCGATCAAAGAAAATTGAAAAAGATAAAACAGTAACAGGAGTTAGAATATTTTCATCAGTTACTGAAATGATTGGCAGATTAATGTTACTGATATCATCAAAAGAAGCTGGAAATGTTGGTGCTGAAATTGACAATGAAATTATTGACATACTTGATAATTTGAGATCGGAAAATTTATTAACATCTGACGAATACGAAACTCTACATCGCGACTTAATCGCGGCGAGTTAATTTTATAAATTTGTGTAATGATTTAATATAACAATTTTATATAAAAAATGTCAGCAACATTATTACTAGACTCTAGCCAATCTGATAAAGATAGCGCAAATTTTTATGTAAAGTATATTCCGCCAATAGAACTAGATCGTGAGAAACAATATGAAATTGGACTAATGTCATGCACTTGCTGGCATGCTATGGCTAATGTAAAAACTGGAATAAAGGATGAATTTACATTTACTATTAATATTTTATATTTAAGTGAACCTTCTGTTTGGAAAACAGTCAAAATTCCACAAGGAGCTTATAATATTGATGATCTAAATAAAATAATAAAAGAACTTATAACAAAAAATCAAGGTGTAGCTGATGATTTTGAGCTAACACCAAATTATAATACGTTACGCGCCAGAATAACAATAAAGAAAGGTATGTTTTTTGATCTTACATCACCAAAAAGTATCGCGCCACTGATAGGATTTGATTATAAACATTATATTTCTTTTACTGCTCCTCCTAATGAAACCAGAACGTATGACGGTGAACTGCCAGTAAATATAACTGATGTAAACACCATATTGGTAAATTGCTCTATTGCATCTGGATCTTACTCAGCCTTAGGTAGTAAAGGACAAACGATATACAGTTTTTCACCAGATGTTCCACCAGGTTCTCTTATGCAAATTAGTCCACGTCAAGTTATTTATTATCCGTTAAACGTTGAAAATCAAATAACAGAAGTAAATATGCAACTGACAGATTAGTCTGGACGACAACTGTATTTTAACAATGAAATTGTTACTTATTATTTACACTTACGCGAACAATAGTAAACATATTTTATAAGAAAAGCTAAAAGATTTTTAGTAATGCGAAAGATTTGGTAATAAAATTATACAACCTCAGATATAATGAAACAAAAAAAAGTTTATTGAAGAAAAATAGTGGGAGGAATTTTGGGAAATATATTTGCTAAAATTATAGAAAATGTTCCAGGAATAGCTCATAAAGTTGCACCAATTGCACTTGACGCATCAAAAGCTTTTGCAACTGGAGCTGCATCTGCTGCTGGAACTGCTGTAGGACAAAGAATAGCTGATAAAATGAAAAGACCGACAATCAGACAAGCTATTTCAGAAATCGCACCAACAAAAGAAACCCAACGCGCAATGATAACAACAACAAAAAAACTTTTATCACCGAAAGGAGAACAAATTATAAAAAAAATTAATATCTAAAGTAACAACGCCAATCACTACATGATTGGCAATAATTTTGTATAACCTAATAAATAAAAAAATGTCTCTTCAAAGTTATCCCGATTTAGCAGAAATTTATGACGAAGACGACACGGTAACAAAATTTGAATATATTGAATATCTCGATGAAAATTCTAACGAACCAAATAAGGCTGGCGTTAGAACATTTAATACTCGAGACGATGACGTATTTCTGCTTCCTCATAAAGCAATGTTAGAAGTTCGTGGCCAGATTATGACAGCATCTAATCTACCTGCCGCAATTGCAGCTAACGTAGAAGTAGCTCTTATAAATGACGGCTGGCGTTGATTTAAAAGTGCCAGATATCAGCTGGCCAATCAAACTGTTGAGGATATTTCAAGTCACTTACAAGTTGCAAGTACAATCTTAAATACTATTTCGTTTTCCGATGATTACTCCCAATCAACTGCAACTAAGATGATGCGGTTTAAAGATACCGGAAGTGGTGGGTCTGGTTTTATGGCATCGTCTGAATTTTCAACCGGAGGAGTAGCTATTTTAGTGGTTGGACTTAATGCCGCTGCAGATCTTGTAACTGTAAGAAATTTTCTTAGTGCTAATGCCGCTGCGCTAGGTATAGTCGAACCAGGTGCAGACGCTGGTGATGCCGCTAGAAGAGTTTCCTTACTGCAGCGTGCAATAATCTTGGTATAACACCACCAGGTGCGGCTGCAACCGGCACTGAAATGTTGAATTTTATTAATAACTCATTTCCTATTGTCAGAAAAAATATACATTACAATGAAGGTTTTAGTAGGAGAAAGGCACTTGCAGCAGAATCACGTCAAATTACAATGATGCTGCCACTAAGTACAATATTTGGCTTTTGCAGGGACTACAATAAAGTATTTCGTGGAGTTAAACATACGCTTATTTTAGATCGATCAGAACAAAACGACTGCCTGTTTAGGTCAGGCGGGGATAATGTACAGTTTATCATAAAAAAAAAACTTGCGCTGTGGATGCCACGAATAACGCCGACAGTTTCAAAAATCGCTCGAATTAGATGATATTCTTAAAACCGCACAAAGAAAATTCATTTTCAGCAACATAAAATATATCAAACAGCAGTTCCAAATACCACAGACTACACATGGCGAGTCACAACAACGTCAACTGAACAAAAGCCACGGCAAATATTTGTTGCATTTCTGCGGCAAGCGCGACGTGGTAACCAACAACAAAATAATGCGATATTTGATAATGCTGATGTTAGACGAATCAATGCTAGAATAAATTCAAAGCAATATCCAGAGCGAGCGATAGAATGTAATTTTGCAGATAACGCTAATAAAAATATTACTCGACCTTACATGTCGCATAACAAAAATATCAGGATGTTGGAGACGCATCGCAGATATCAGTAGAGGAATTTCGTACACTTTATCCGATATTTTATTTTGATGTTAGTAAACAAAATGAAAGAGATGTAATTTCAACTGCTGATATTGAAATTACCTGGACATTAGGAGCAGTTCCAGTGGTGCAGTTGTATGTATATGCGTTAGTGATCAGCGACAGAACTATTACGATTCATATTGTTGGAGGTAAAATGTTGGTACAAGTTTGAAAAACTTTAAGTTTAATCTGTAACTTTAATAAGAAGACGACAAAATATATTGTAAAAGAAACATATTTGACTGATGGTCAAGTTAAAAAATTAGCAGCTGCTGTTGCAAAGAAAAGGCAGGTTTCATTAAAGGTCAACCCTAACGCAGGTGTTTCGGGTACTTTAACAAAATTAATGTTAACCAAAAAACAAGTAAATAAATACGAGCGCAAAAAAACTTTTGTTTTAAATTTAAGTTCTGCACAAATAACTGCAATGTCCCACCGCATTGCGGTGTAAGGTGGTTTTTCGGTCCGGCACTATCTGTAATGGCCAGAACGTTAATACCTAAAATTTTGCCAGTGTTAGGTACATTAGGATTAGCAGCAGCGTCTGGAGCAGTATCTGGCGCAACAAAAAAGGCAGTTGAAGGTCATGGAATAAAGAAAATTTTTATCTAAAGATAAATATAATGCCTAAACGAAAAACAGCAAAAACAAAGACACCGACGAAAAAAAAGACACGACCGAGGAGAAAAGGTGGATTTATTCCAATAGCTCCATTACTAGCAGGATTGGCGGGAAGTCTATTGCCAAATCTGTTAGGATGAGGATTATGTTGCCAGGAACAAAGAGATGAAGTCGGCCGCGTTAAGTAATTTTGATATACTTGACAAACTAAAAAAAAGTAGAAAATGTCAGTGGAGTTTATTCTAAAGAAGAACTTATAGCGATTCCATCGCTAGCGTCTCCAGGTTCGTGTGTTATAAATATACAAGATTTCAATGACGGATCTGGTACACATTGGATAGCTGTTTTTGATAACAATTATGTTGACTCGTTCGGAATTCCGCCAAGTGACGCAATAAAAAAATATATGAGTAAAAAAAAATAATAAATTATTCGTCTAATCAAACTCAACCAGTTGGAACTTCTGCTTGTGGATAATATTGCGTAATGTTCATTAAACAGATGACCGAAAATCCAGATTTTTTAAAGTTTATTTTACAATTTGACAAACAACCTTCTTACGCTAATGATGAGATTGCAATTAATTTTATCTAAACTCACTGATATATAATGTCAACATATTGTCTTAAGTGTAAAACTAAAACAGAAAATAAAGATGAAAAAACAGAAAAAACAAAAAATAATAGAATAATGCTGAAAAGTATTTGTGCAATCTGTGGAAAAAGAAAAAGTATGTTTTTGCCAGCAACAAAGTTGTCCGGAGCGGGTTATCCAGAAATTATTTTAGTAGATGATTAATAAATAAATGACATGCGAGTGCGATTGTGATAAAGATTTATGTCTGGAGCAAAATAAAATTGTTACATATTGTCAGAAATGCAACAACAGAGAAATAATTGGAACAGGTATAGATATACATAAATTTATTGGAAAATTGCCGAAACCAAAAGGCGGTTGGACATTGCCAAGTCATAAATATACTGGACCTTATAATCCTCTTGATAAACAACTTGACGAAAACGATAATCCGCTGCCAGTACAAGAGCTTTACAATCAAGTTGACTCAATAGCAATGCGCCATGATATCTGCTACAGAGATATTGAACGTCCAGACAACGAACAAAATAAACACAGCTGCGATAATGTAATGTTAGACGAACTTCGTGATATGAAACCTGTAAATATGCGAGAACGTGTTGACCGAAGGCTGGTTCGGGGTTTTATTGGAGCAAAATATAAACTCGGACTCGGTAAAAAAAGAATTATATGATGATCTTGCCTTAGAGACGCTAGCGTCTGTGCTGCACAAACCTAAAAAAAAAAAGTTTCCGCGACGTAAAGTTGTCGCAAATGCCGTTGATGATATCTGGGCGATAGGTTTAGTTGATGTCTCAAATCTAGCTCAGTTTAACGTTGGCGCCGATGGCGCTCCAAAGAGATATCTTTTTAATGTTGTAGATATTTTTAGCAAATACGCGTTTAGTATACCCGTTTCGGATAAAACAGGGGCATCGATGACTGATGCGCTAAAACAAATAATAACAACTACAGAAAGAAAAACATATAGAATCTGGACTGATCATGGAGCAGAATTTTTTAATAAAAAATTTGAACAGCTTTTAGAGTAAAATAACATTAAAAAATATGTTACAGGAAACGAGGGAAAAATCGTCATCGTTGAAAGATTTAGTCGCACGCTCAACGAAAAAATCCACAAGTATTTGACAGCTAAAAATACGAGTAAATATATTGACAATTTACAAAAAATTGTTGACGAGTATAATAACACGAAACACAGATCCATTTCGCTAGGCAAAAGGAAAATGTCGCCAAACGACGCGATTGCAAATCCAATATTAGCAAACGAAAATATGTACCGCAGACATAAATTTAAAGTTGGTGATAAAGTTAGAATTTCTTTGACGAAAAAAACATTTGAAAAAGGATATACTCATAACTGGAGCGAAGAAGTATTTGTTGTTGATAAAGTACTTTTAACAATACCAGTTACATACTTGTTGAAAGATTTATTAGGTGAACCTATAACTGGCAGTTTTTACGAGCAAGAACTTCAGAACACAGAACAAGATATATTTGTTATTGAAAAAGTTATTAAAAAGGGCGGCAACAAAAGATTAGTTAAATGGCGTGGATATGGCGATAAATTTAATAGCTGGGTACCAACTAAGTCGATCGAATAATATTATTATAAATTTCTTCGTATTTTATTAGCACGGATTTACATTTTACTTGTTTACACAGAGAAATTAAATGTAATTTTCTTGCATCATCGACTGGCATTAAATTAAATATTTTAACAAAAACAAAATCATATTTTATATTTCTTTGTTGTCCAGTTATTTTTACGTTTAAAAAGGGTTTATAAGCTGCCAAAATATTTGATGCTCTGTGATAGTAAAAATAAATTATATTATTTTTTTAGCAATTGTACTTAACATCATATCGCCCAGTTGTTGGTCTGCTTAAATTTTTTTACTAACAACATCATCTTCTTCTTCATCATAGTTATGCAAAATATCTTTTTCAGTATAACCAGCAAATCTATCATTAGTAATATTTTCTAATGTAAAATTTGAAACTGAAACAAAATCTCCCGAATATAGTTCAGCTAGTCTCTCAATTAAATTCATTATTATAATATATCTTTTGTCTAATTAATAAATAATAAGATGTTTGGAGAAATAAAATATCATCAAAGAGTTTATATATTCAATCACAAAGAATTAGTTGAAGGACATAGTTTTCATTTTATTGATGTTATGATAACATTAGGCGAATCTGACAGATTTTTATTAACAGTAGCAGAAAAAATAAAACTTGATACAAATATAATGATGATATTACGATTTAATGGAGACGATATTATGGAATTTAGTCATAATTGTCTTACTCGAAATGATATAGAAAATATCATTAGTTATCGTATTTAAAATGAAAACTATCAAATGTCAACATTGACGTCGCTGATTTTGTTACATTATCAGCTACAAATTTTACTACACTTGAATTAAGTTTATGATATTTTGCCGCAGATGTTATTGATTTAAATTTTATTTCTTCACAAGTTTCAAGATTTATTGAAATTATTTGTTTAGCCGGATTTTTAAAATTATTACAACCACCAGTTCCACGTCTTGTGTTTTCTTTTGGCGTTACCAAATCTAAATTTTCTAGACGATTATCGGTTTTAATTTTGTTAATATGATCGATAACTGAACTATTAGGTATTAGTCCGTTAAAAGATTCAAACACAAAACGATGAGATTGATAATAAACAAAATTAGTTTTTGTTCCACGTACATTAACATCAAGATATCCACTGTTCTGCAAATTTCCAACAACTTTTTTTGTTCTTATATGTCTAATAATTCCCTTATCATTTGCCTCATATAAATCAAATACTGGGTGAAGTTGAAATTCATTTTATAATGATAAATTTTCAATATTATCATCAGCAATTGCACTATTTACTCTGTATACTCGTTGTCCTTCTGGAATATCGTCGCAAAACAAAGTATAAATAAAATATTTTCTAAACATTTCCATTCTTTCTGTATCATCGCCTTTTACTGAAATTAATACACCAGCTGGTGTTGATATGCCAACAGATTTTTTAGATTCTATATTAATAACAGAACCTAACATATTTGCTGCATATAAATTGTTCTTTGGGTGTACATGATAAAATTCTGGCTCTTCTGCCGTCAATCTCAGATATCTCAAAATTTCTGTCATTATACTATAAGGATTTCATATCTCTAATTAAAACACAATTCTATTAAATATAAAATATTACTATATATATAATGTTAAAATTGCGAGATATTGCTAAAAATAACATTATCAAAACAGAAAAAATTGCTTCAGCATTTTCCGGTTATGATAATAGTTACAAACTTGATGATCAAAATATTTTAGCAAATTTTAATTCCACAAGTTTATTTCATCTTTTGTAACCAGTTATAGCTCAAGAACTTGCGGCTCATAAAAGTATCAAACTTATAGTACAATATCATACGATTTTATCAAAGTTACATGCAGTTGAAAATGTACTTGATATAATTTTTGTTCCCTCTCTTAACATTAATCATTTTCCAGAAGTGCCTTCCATCGAAAGAAAAAGTTTTGACAGCGAAATTTCGGAACCATATTTAACAGCAAAATCAAGAAAAATATTAACTGGAACAAACATTGCCATGGTCGCCGATGAAATACATCAAGAAATAAACAAAAAATTAGAAGAATTTACTGCATCAGGATCAGGTTGGAAATTTGAAATGATAAAAGAAGTTTTATTCCACATAGCAAAATATAACGTACTTCGCGGTAGTTTGTACGTCGATCTCCCTCAAAAAATTAAAAACAAAAGATGCTGTATAAATGTCAAAAACAATGATGACAAATGTTTTCAATGGTCTATTCTTTCTGCAAAACATCCTCAGTGTGATCACTCCGGCAGAATTGAAAAGCATTTGCCATACAAAGAAGAACTAAATATTTTAGGAATAGCTTTTCCAGTGGCAGAAAATCATATACCAAAGTTTGAAAAACAAAACAGTATCTCAGTAAATGTTTTCGGATTAGATGAGCGAGAAAACGTTTACCCGAGAAATATCTCATCAAATGCTACACAAAATACAATAAATTTATTATTTTATCAGGGACATTATTGTTGGATAAAAAACTTTAACGGCCTAGTTGGCAGACAGTATAGTAAAAATAAAAATAAAAAATATTTCTGTTATAGATGTCTGCATGGTTTTTCTAGCGATGGAATACTGCAGGAGCATCTCAAATACTGTGTCAACGTTCAAAGAATAACTATGTCTAGCGAAAAAGAAAAAATATTAAAATTTAAAAATTATGATCATAAATTAAATATTCCTTTTGTTATTTACGCTGATTTCGAGTGTCTACTCATTCCTGTGGTTGGAGCAGAAAATAATCCAAATAAATCAAGTACTAGAAAAATACAACAGTATATTCCTTGCGGAGTAGCTTATAAAGTAGTTTGTTGCGCTAACGATAAATTTTCAACTCCGATAAAATTATATAGAGGTGAAAATCCTGCCGTATGGCTATTAAAAAATTTAATAGACGAAGTTAATAAAATTTCTAACAGATTATTTAAAACAGCTCCATTGAAAATAACGTCTAAACAACAACTTGATTTTGATGAGGCAGTTAATTGTCATGTTTGTGAAAAGTTGCTGTTAGACTCCAACGGAGTCCGTGATAAGGTGCGAGATCATTGTCATTTGACCGGCCAAGATCGTGGAGCAGCTCATAACAGTTGTAATTGAAAATTTCATGCTCCAGATTTTATTCCTGTAGTTTTACATAACTTTCGTGGCTATGACAGTCATATCATTGTAGAAGCTTTTGGTGATGAAAATATTAAAGCTAAACTAAAATTAAATAACGTAATAAAATGTATTCCAAATAATTTTGAAAAGTATGTGTCGGTGACGCTTGGTAAATTACGCTTGATTGACAGTCTGCAATTTATGGCAGCATCATTAGATGAGCTTGTAAAACGTTGCAGCAATTTCGCTAACCTAAGAAGTTACTTTGGTGAAAACTATATCAATTTGACAAAATAAGGTATATTTCCTTACGAGTATCTCGATGATTGGAGCAGATTTGATGAAACTTCTCTTCCTGATAAAGATAAATTTTACTCGTAACTCAAAAATCAAAATATCACAGATGACGAATACAAATATGTACAAGATATTTGGAATAAATTTAGTTGTAAAACATTTGGTGATTATCACGATTTATATTTGAAAACAGATGTTTTAGTACTAGCAGATGTTTTTGAGAGTTTTCGTCGAGTAAGCTACAGCAATTATGGACTAGATCCTTGTTGGTATTATTCTGCTCCAGAATTGTCTTGGGACGCTCTACTAAAAACAAGTAAGATAGAACTGGATCTCTTGACAGATGTCGATATATTTAACTTTATTAAAAAAGGTGTCAGAAGCGGAATTAGCGTTATAACCAAAAAAATATGCAGTAGCTAATAACAAATATCTTAAAAAGTATGATAAAAATCTCCCATCTAATCATATTATTTATCTAGATTGTGTGAATTTGTATGGATATGCGATGTCAGAGCCAATGCCCTGCGGTGGATTTCATTGGATAACTCCAGATCAATTTCTTAGAGAAACTGAAAAAGATTTACCTAGAAAAATTAATAATGATTTTTCCGATATTTCATACTTTGTTGAAGTTGATCTAGATTATCCTAGTTCGTTACATGATCTACATAACGACTACCCGTTTTGTGCAGAGTCATGATGATTAATTATAGTTTATTATCACCTGAACAACGAGCAACGACAACAGCAAAAAATTCGATTGTTAATAAGTTAGTTCCAAATTTGTTAAATAAAAGAAATTACGTTATGCATTACAAAAATTTAAAACAAGCAGTAGATGCTGGACTAATTCTGAGAAAAGTCCATCGCGTGCTAAAGTTTAATCAGTCGAGGTGGATGGCAAATTAGATTGACTTAAATACGAAACGTCGTGCTGTGGCTAAAACCGAATTTGAGAAAAACTTTTTCAAGTTAATGAACAACTCGGTGTTTGGTAAGACGATGGAAAATATTCGAAAAAGAGTTTCGATAGAAATTGTTAATGACATAAATCGCAGAAATAAATTAGTTAACGATGATGGTTTTGTTAGTATGAAAATATTTAATGAAAATCTTGTTGCAATACAACGACGAAAGACAAATTTAAAGTTAAATAAACCGATTTATGTTGGTGCAGCTGTACTTGATATATCAAAGTGGCTGATGTACGATTTTCACTATAATTTTACCAAGAAGCAGTGGCCAGATTCGGAGTTGCTATTTACTGATAGAGATTCGCTAGTTTATAATATAAAATGTGAAAATGTCTATCAGGATATTTACATTAATAAAAATCTATTTAATTTATCCGATTATCCAGTATGTAGCGGATTTCAAGATAATTCGAATAAGAAAGTTATTGGAAAAATGAAAGATGAATTTATGTTTATGCCAGTTAGGGAATTTGTTGGACTAAAGAGTAAAATGTATGCTGTCATATTAGATGACAATAAACTTACAAAAAAGCAAAAGGTATTCCTCGAGGATATGTGGAAAAGATGATGAATTTTGACGATTTTAAAGCAGCGCTAAACAATAATGTCAGTTTTATCAAAACAAATGTTATCAGAACAAATCATCATAAACAATTATAAAACGTGGATTAAGTAATTTTGATGATAAAAGGTATTGCAGAGACGGAATTAATACACTAGCACTTGGACATTATGCAAGTAATTTTGTCTAAACATCGAAATAATGTTCGAAAATTTAACATTAGTAGATGGAGTTAATAGCAAAATCAAAAAGATAATGGTTAATAACCAGCAATTATCATTTGAATTTCACGATGAAATTTCAGGTATTTGTTTTAGTAAATTTGACAGAATCAAACTCTCCCTTATCAGATAGCAAATATTTTAATTATCTCGAAAGTTTGCGAGACGAGCTTGCACTAAAATATAACAATTTTCATAATCCGATCAGCCAGGAGCAGTATACAAAAATTAACATAGACTTAGACCGGTCGAAGGTTTTTGTAAAAGGTAGAAAGTATCTTCTCAGTAAGATAGCAATGAAAGAACTATTTGAATGTCGTCGAAAAGTATCCGGTAGAATTAAATTTTATTTGTATAATCATGACAGTACATTATACTTAATTTCGACCGTTGAAATTTTGTTTATTGGTCAAGAAATATAACTCTGTATATCATATCTGTTTTAAAAGGGAGATAATACTTTCCAGCTAAGTTTAAAATCTTTTGTAGTTATCGAATATACCATATAATGTTTCGTATTGTTTTGTTTTTTGGTTTTTTTTTGGCTAATGAGATGTATAGAGTTGTAAATCTAATAGTAATTTTAAGACCTAAAATCCTTGGTGGCAGCTCTGTATTTACCGAAATGACTAGCAATTCCTCTTGCATAAATATTAGTAGTTAACATATAGTTACTGTAGATTCTCGCTTATAAGTTGAGTCCAACTGCGCAGACCCAAATATGCTGTCGTATAATGCACAGTTTTGCTAGAAGCAATCAGTAAAACAAACAAAATAAACTCTGATCTGCAGGCGCATAATGCTATGGCAGATCTTTATCTTTTTGTCTGCAGTTAGCCTCGACTTGTAAGCGAGTATATATGCTATGATTTCTAGTAAAAACCCACTATTGATTATTTCTCGCAGAGTCTGTTTATAATGTAAATATATACAGCGTCTATGTAGTCATTTTCAGCCCACTCGTTGTCATTACTGATTCGTATCCTTAGCAACGGTCGATCTTATAACTGTATTCAGCCAACATTAGGATTTCATTTTTCTGTACAAACATATTTATATAGAATCAAAAATCATGTATTTCTCGATTTATTTATAATAACGTTTTTCAGAATCAGAAAATGTAATGCCAAATTTCGTGTTTTCAAAATCAGAAAATGTAATGCTGTTTGGTAACTACATAATAATTTTTTTAACATATATATATATATATAAGGAAATCCGGTGGCCGACTGCTAACGCGTTGGATTCTCGTACTCAAGGTCCGTGGTTCGATTCTTGTGACCGGCACATTGTTGGCGAGGGCGATTTTAATGCCAGAATTCTCTTATTAGTGGGGCTCCGCCATCCCGTCTATGTTTAACGGAAATTTGTACACTCGCCACCATGTCACTTGGTGGGTGTGTTTTTCACACTCCCCGGGTTGATTATGGGGGAGTGTGTGCAAATTTCTATTGAACGTACAGAAGGCCCATTGTACATGTCTGTCCTTAAGATAAGTTAGTTAAGTCTATATATTTATACTGTACTTAGTGCTGTGTTTGTGCTGTCCTGTGCCGTCCCTGTAAATACATTACTGTAAATATAATTGCTGTAAATATGCTTGCTGTAAATACGCTACTGTAATTAAGATTCTGTGTTTTGCGCTGTCCTTAATTAAGATTATATGTAACTGTGCCGTCTATAAAAAGCCTTGTATATAATTTCTGTATAATTAAGATTATGTATATAATTACTGTAAATATGCTTGCTGTAAATATGCTACTATGTGTTGTGCCGTCCACAGAAACAGTCCTTTCTAAGGACTATTATTTTTATTTTATTAATATTATTCTGATTTTATTTTTATTTTAAACAAACATTTATAGCTTTAGAAATATCGTTATCAAAAAGTGCGTCAATCATGTTGTCAATAAATGTCATTGGGTCATCTGACCAACCTCATCTCAAAATTTAGAGGGTGAGGGTTCTGGTCTAGAATCCGCTTTGGGTTTCAAATTAATCATCATTTTCTGAGATAAACGTTTGTTGGAGGGTGGTTTTTTGAGGGAGAGGGGGTCTCTGAGGTGGTGAAAAAATGTCATAATATATTTATTTTTGAGGGGTGAGGGTTTCTAGCCTAAAACACTCTTTGGATTTAAAACCCTCATCTATGTATACTGAGGGGGGTGGGGTGAAGGTTTCTGGCCTAAAACCCTCTTTGGTTTCAAAACCTCAAATACATATACTACTGGGATTTCTTAATGTACAATAGCATTATTACACATATAGGGATTTCTTCATGTACAATAGCATATTACACATAGAGGGATTTCTTAATGTACAATAGCATATTACACCTAGAGGAATTTCTTAATGTACAATAGCATATTACACACAGAGGAATTTCTTAATGTACAATAGCATATTACACGCAGAGGAATTTCTGTGGAGATGATTATGACCTATATAAAAATGAAAATTTACAAAATAAATGATCTTTGAAGAGACCACTTTGCTTAAAATGAACAACATAATTAAACAACTGCAATATGTGAATCATAAATCATATAAAAATATATTCTATAAATAGCTCTTCTCAAACAAAAGAAAATAATAATGAACTAGAAGACAGAACGATCACCATTTGTCCAATTTAAAACTACAAATAGAAAGAATAGGCTGGGCACAGACGGGGACTTAACCTGTATGGCACTATCAATTACTGAAAGACTTGAATGGGATTTCCAAGCCTAATAACAAAGTTTCGATTCCCCAAAGATTTGCTGCAAAAAGCTGTTCATAAATAGGTCACATGGGTCCAGCCTATAATCCTCTCGTGACTTTATAAATTTCTGTATTCCTTCCCCGTATACATCTCGAATGATGTCCATGACTCCAGGTATGTTGTCGTACCGCTTGGCCCAGTGTGGTCGGACAAGATCTCCACGGAACTTGTAAACGAACTGGAATAAAAGGTCAGCAGGTAAATAATTAGGAAGGCAGAGAGATATTAACATGAGGAAACTAGAATCTGGTTTGTTTGTTTGTTTTTCTGTTTTGGTTTATTTTAGGGGGAGGGGGTAAAATGTATCTACGTTCTTTCCCATTTAGATTTCCATCCCGACGTTTGAGCGTTTTAGGTAGATCCCTGAATGTAGCGACTACCCCAGGGACAAACGTCAGTTGGGGCCAAATATGCATTTGTCTTTTCATGCCAAGTATCTACATGCAGTAACTAAAGAGTGGGGACCACGATATTTTTGAGCCGATGACACAAGAGGTATGTCACTTTTGGGGAAAGGGTCGATCCTGAAGCCAACGCCAGCTGCATGCATAAATATGTTTTCATGCGCAATCGTATGCATGGTTATACGGTGGGAATCCCAATAGTTTTCAAGTTTTGGAACATGGCTTAAGTCAGCCAGGATAAGGATGGAACTCATGATCACAGTTAGTTGCAGTTATTGCTTTGTCTTTTCATGTTTAGAAGGTGTACCATATGGACATTGGGTGGGGATCTCAGCGTTGTCTATGTTATGACTCAGGAACAAAGTTTTTAGGGATAGGAAAACAAACTCAAGACAGTAATTAAGGATCACAATCTTTGTTGACATTAGGGTCACTGGTCACGTATCCCAATTCTCAAGCCATACAAGTCTGGAGTCATCTGAAACCTTTGTAGAATAACCCTACCCACTGACCCCCTCCAGGGGCCCGACCAAAACTCTAAATGTGATTGTACTCTCCTCGCCTATAGTTTTTAATGACTTAGAAAGAGTTCAAGGATATTACACGTACGGCACTAGGTATGTACGGACTGATGGACTGTGTCATAACAACGAATAGCATCAACAATAATTGTACAAATAAATATTTAAACTTGAATACTGTGTTTTGTGAAGTTCATATCTCTGTGCTACGCTACTTTAACATCCAACCTAGAGTGGGGATCTCGATAATTTACAATCTATAAATAACCCAGATGCTAAGTTCCCGATGGGTAGTAATGAACTCCAGGTTCTATGCAAATTGCACGCATAATTTTGTCAGTTCATGCTCAGTAAGTGTATATATAGTTATAAAGCGGAGATCTTGAATTGAATCTTAAAGTTAAGTACCTTGAGTTAAGGGCGCACCACAGAGCATAACTCGGGTGTCCCAGTCTGTTCTTTGGTCACTCCTTGTACATGACAACTCTGATAAGTGAAACAAATGTTTCAGGAGTTATTAGAGGTTAATGTAGGCTCACTCCTACCCCCTTAGCTCCACCCAGTCTGATTTTGTGTGTGTTCTACGACACAGCAGTAATTTGAAGGCTATGTCATATCAAAGCCAGTACAGTGAAAGTACACCGAGGAAGGAGATAAAACTTCCAAACATGCTGCCACGTTCTACACCAATAGGGTTATCAATGACAACAGTTTTATGCATCCAGCTTCAACGGTGTAAGATGAGTAAACATTTCCAATAAACTCACAAACAATGCATGTTACAACAGCAGTGACAAAAGTTAACCAAGACTGTTTTAATTCCATGTGCATTTTACAACTTCCAAATGTATATGAATTCTTTTAAAGAGGTAATGATGCCAACGATGAAATTATTTCTATTGAATGTTTGAAAAATAATTCAGAAGTTAAAACCACTCTATATAACAAGCATACAGTGTATATAAGAAAACGATTACCGAAATGCAAAGATTAATAAGACAAAAAACTACAGGTATAATCTGAATCTGGTAATTTGTAAGGATTTGAACCTCTACTTGCAATTGATGGATATCTTTGCCATGTTATGTTTGGTTCATCATTAATGATTTCAACTCTTGTTCTTTTCCTGAGATTTTCCATCTGTTTACCGAAGACACTGCTATTCCTTAATTTGGAGAAGTTTTCTTCCAAATCATGTTTTGTTCTTTGTCTCAAACATGTAATATACCTCAATGCAGACTTAAGCCACGGTAGTTGTTCAGACAAGATAGTGCATTCTAATTTTAAACCAACTTGTATATAAAGCTATATATTTCCACAGTGAATAACATTTTTCGCTATCTTTTGTAAAGTAGATTGCAATTTTGGTACTGTTCATTTTGTGCCATTGCAGTTAACAGTTACTTCCCTTTGTAAGGAAGAAAAATAATTTTCATCTTCAGTTAATTTATCCTGAGAAAATGTATTCTCATTGAAATAGTCATGCCTGTACCGTTGAATATCCAAACAAACTTCTAAAATACAACCTGTATCATTGTCATCAAGTCATCTGAATGAACATTTCTGTATCACTGTCATCGGGTCATCTGAATGAACATTTCTGTATCATTGTCATCGGGTCATCTGAATGTGCATTTCTGTATCATTGTCATTGGGTGATCTGAATGAGAATTTCTGTATTACTTTAATATATTCATAAGTTGCCTATCAAAATTAGTTTCAGTTTGCGTTTTCTACTGACATGTAATGACTAATGAACATAATAAATGACAATGCCCTTAACCTTTCAAATTCACTATCATTTCTATTTGTCCATGCATTTATCGTGATTTGGGTCAATTTTTCTTTTTAATATCCTTGTATTTCCTCACCAGAACATTACAACATGCATGTTCATGTGCCCCACGTTGCTCTACTAATAAACAAACAAACAAACAAGCAAACGACAGAACGAATAACCAACTAAACAAACATGTGGGTTGCATGGGCAGGCATCCCTAAGTGCAAAATTAATGACATAAGAAGAAATAGAGAGGCAGACAAACCTCTCGAGAAATATCATAGTATCCGTCCTGTGATGGCGGGGCCAGGAAGTCTATCACCATTGAGCGACCGGTGCTGTTTCCTGGCTGAATATTAGAGTTGGCCGGGCAGATATGACAGTCACTGTTCATCACTAGACGGGGTAGAAGGGCATTGATAGGTGTAGTACCGTTTTTTCGGATTTGCCTCTCAGCGAATTCGATGATGAACTGGACAATACAATATAATACAGTACAATACAATAAAATACAATACAATACAATACAAGCACAACACAATGCAATAATGGAACACGTTACGATACAATATCACACCACCACCACACAAAGACTTGAAACAAAATCAACGTACATTT
>JAECUM010029569.1:0-14180 GCA_016617855.1 Megalonaias nervosa
GTGTGCATGTGTTTAGCAGCCTATCAGAGAAAACATTGCATTTCGTTTAGGAACAAGTGTCATGGAATTGTATAAATCCCTTTGTTTATTAAATACATGTACTCGGGTTTCGTTTTTTGTGTACAACGATCCCCGAGGGTGATTTATGTATATTGTACAATATTTCGAAACAGTGAGTTCGGTTCATCCTGTGCCGCACGTGCAATATGATTTCGATGGGAAAAACCGATACTCATCAAGCGCACAGACGATGTAGGTCTACATCGTCTGTGTATAAAAACCTCATCGTAGGACGAAATCTTTATATTACGGAACGTCTTGTCAGCAAGCAGTATATTCAGTACAGGAGCCCCCTAGTTCCAAAATGTCAGATAAACGGAGGAAGAATTACAGAATCAAACGAACGGAAACGAAACGGACTTTGAATTAAGGCCATGGAGCAAGGATATTAAAAGAAATTGATGAAATACAAAAGAAATGAAATACAATATGCGATGATGAGACTCCTTCCTGTTGAGCAGGGAGAAAGGACAGATCGACAAAATTGCGATATTGAGACTCCTTCCTGTGATCAACGAGAAAGGACACTCGCCATATTGAATGGATTAAAAGATGACTTAACGCAATGGAAAACGGACTTGTGATTCATATTACGTAAGAAATGTTTAAACAACTTAAACCAATGCGAAGAACACTTACTAAAGTTTTGTATTATTAATTTAACTTTACCAATAAATATTATAGCTAAATTTTCAAAATTTACTGATTACGATTAAATTGACTAAACTAAACAATTATTCATGTATTACTTTAATAAATTATTAAATTATTAAAATATTAGTAACCTAACTATAGCAACTTAATATTATATTTACGATCAAAATTTTCAGTCATGTATTAGACCAGAAACTCGTGGCACCTGAGCTAGTTAGTGTTCACGTGATCGCGAAAGCGTAGTGTAAATGCTGCTCGTGCCTAATTAAGATCTCAAACAACCTATGCGCAAAGCAGAAACAGTATAATAGATATCTATTTATTAAAACTATAAAACTATACTTAATAGAAATTATGAATTTAATTTGTCTTTTATTTATTAAACTTTAGACATATAGGAAACTATGATTATGAATTAAATAACTCCAGAAATGTGATATATTAGAAGATTTGAAATGGTGTACAAACCTTTACTCAAAATTTAATAAAAACGAAATTTAATAAAATTAATACAAGAAACACACGTATATGGAAAAAAACATGAACACATAAAATTAACTTTTATCACAAGGGGTTTACTCAAATGATCAGGGCTGAACATGGCAGCTGTGGAGCTGACCATGGTGGTGTGTTCACCGGGTACCGGCTGTGGTGCTGCCCATAGCGGCTGTGGAGCTGACGATGGAACTAGCGACGGAGCTGGTTATACCGCGGCCGTGTAGTTGATTGAACAGTTTGTTGTTGGTTGAGTATAAGGTGATTGGGCGTTGCTGACCGATTGGTGGGCGCTGATTGCTTGATTGACCAAGAATTGAATGGTGGTCGGTGACTACCTGTAATGCTAAGTGCTTGATTGACCAATGTGTCTGGTAGCCAAGTATGCTAGTGACGGAGTGTTTTGTGTAACTCCATACATGTAATCTTTTAGCCGTGGGCTAATTTTGGGGTTTGTTATACCCAGTGTTTTGGGACTGTAAAAATATTTTCCACGATATGTCCCATCGTTTCATCATTTTACTATTTGAGTAAAGTGCCTCATTTTTCACTATTTGAGCGAATACATCATTTCACTATATGAATAAAGTATATCATTTTTACAATTTGAGTAAAACACGTCATTCTTTTCGTCGTGTGAAATTACTTTTGTCCTTGTACTGTGTAAGGTCATTTGCTTGTATTCACATTCATGTTGCAATATTAGGTTCGTGCGGATTGTGTTAATTTTATCCAATATTTGAATCTTATACACGCATTTGTTAATCATAATTCTTTTTCCAAGTCATTCATCAATAAACATCGTATTTGTATCGCCATCAAGTGTTCTATTAAAAATCCGAAATCAAACCGGGTTATCTTGTTACCAGAAGAATAGCTGATAGTGATATGTTCAAAATGATGCTTCTCGATTTCAGTGATAGGAAAGCTGTAATCTGATTTATGAAATGAGAAGGTCAACAAAACATGATCTCGCTCTGAAGACCATCATGTTAGATACTTTGTTTTCATCAGAATGTTTCGTATCCAATTTCCTCTGGTCTGTCTGCCTTGTTTTCTTACTTACCTTATCTTGTTCTAATGACTGTGCATACCTCGTTAGCTTGCACTAGAGCAGCAAAAATGTCTTCTTACCTTGTTATCTTGCACTAGAGTGGGGAAGGATATGCCTACAGTGCCGATTACCAAATAGGCAGAGTAGGCACCGGCCTATGGGCCCCACGCTACTTTACATAAAAGACTCTATAGAGAAAATACTGTATTGTTGGTTGGTAAAAATTAAAAACATATTAACTGATAATTTGCGATAGGGGCCCCCGAGATTTCGACTGCCTTGGGGCCTCCACAGGGTTTAATCCGACACTGTATGCCTACTTTGTTATCTTGCAGTAAACGAGCAGAGCATCTTCCTACCCTGTTATCGTGCACTAGAAGGGTAGAATATCTACCGACCTTGTTATCTGGCATTAGATGGGCATATTATCTGCTTACCTTGTTGTTTTACAATAGAGGGGAAAATTGTCTGCCTGTCTTGTTATCTTGCACTAGAGGGACAGATTATTTGCCTGCCTTGTTATTTTGCAGTTAAGTGGCAAAATTTATGCCTACCTTGTAATCTTGCATTAGAGGGACAGTATCTGCCTACCTTGCCATCTTGCGCTAGAAAGGCAGAGTATCTCTGAGGATAATCTTCATGGTGATCATCTAAAGCAGTTTCCAGGAAAAACAAAGCTGCGACTTTTTTGGGATACTTGTAATCGGCCAGAATCATTATGATTCCGAACAACGTGGTTAGGGTGCCTACAAATGGAGGACAAACATGTGAGTGATGCTGTACAGATAAATGTAATATTCGAATTTATTTCATTTTAGTTTTTACGAGTTGCTTCCTCGAGAACAATCCAATGTGACCCACTCTGCAGAGATGCAACAGACAAAACCCTTGTTTGATCCAACTGATCTTTTATTCAACATTAACCGAATTGACTGCAGTCCTTTTAAAGAATAAGACATGTTAGGCTGATGTCTGGTGATCATGTAAACGATCAATCTTGTTCATTCATTGAAACACCAACTCTTTCAAACAGTGCCCCATTCAAGCGCTTGGTAACCTCCCCACAACTCACTCTAGTATCTTGTTATCATAATCAATCGTTCACGTGCTGCCTTACATATTTTTGCACATACAATTAACTGTGAAACATTGTCTTCCTTAAAATGATAGTGCATATTTCCTGTAGGTTATGACGGAATCGTAACATCCTCTGAGGCAAATCACCAATGACATCCAAGTGATGTGTATTCCTACAACAACTTAAGAGGTTATTTCAGGTGTGACGGAAATGGCCGAGCGATGTTCCGATCAGGTAGGCCAGTGACCTATTTGTTGCATAAGCGGGTATTTGTGGTTTGACCATCGATTGCAAATCTTTTCAATGAAAATCAAAACACTGGAGATATTCTCACGCATGAAATGTGATTTCTACTACTGCCGTATGTATGTACTGAAATGCCCCTTCCTGATTCGTGTTTATGACTGACTGAGAAATATCGATGTAATTGCTGAAATATTTTTCTGCCAGATTAGTGTGCATAATGGATTGTGGAATAAGAATTATCTGAGTGTCGTTTACCGTTTGGAAATTTTTATCATAAGGTTCTTACATGGAAATAAGTGTAAGCTGAAATTCATTGGATTTGAACAAATTGTATCATATAAATTCTTCCTTCTCATTATCGTTCAGTGTCAAATCATATCTTAGTTTCATTTGCAATATGACAGGGGTTTCTTTCCACACCAAAGACGAAAATTGTTTTACAAAATTGAAGAACATCTCTATCTGCAAAAACGCGTATCGCATATGTTCTCTTTTATTCAAGTAGTTGTCGCTCGAAATACAACTATGATATGGCATAATTACTTAATTATCAAGAATTTATTGATTTACTTTTTGTTAATAAATGATTGAGAAATGCATAGATGCGTTATAAAGCTGAAGTGATCCATAGCTGTGTCAATGTTTCCTTTACCTACACCATTTATTTATCCATCGGTCAATAATTCAAGTTAAAAAGCAACCAAAATTCATACCTACAGCTGTTTATCAATCAAGAAATCAATTCTATCAAAGTGGCAAAATTTTCTCTTACACAGTTGACTAATTCACTCTTTCCCTACTTTCAGTACACGATAACTAATACGCTGTCTCAATCAATCATTACTATATAAACCAATCAATATGCTAGTTATTCAACTAGAAGTCCAATTAATTTACTGAGCTATTTCATCAATGGATCAACCAACCATCAGTTACTTACCTAAAATTAGATTAAACCAGAGACACCATCCGTAGCGCAGCTGCACATCTCCCTGGGATCCGGGTAGCATGAACCCTTGGGATGGGTTCAGATGGTGGTACACCACTATCGCTAAAATAACAAACAAGCCTGAAACAGTGCAGCACACTGCTCCATGCCAGACTACGCTACAAAGAATGACATTAGCAACGATCCAAAAGGCAAAACCAGTCCTGAAAGTGAAAAAGTGTTATGTCAAAGTTTGTTTTCATGAGAACAATTTCATCGAATTTATATTGGTTCATGGTTTACATCCGTAGAACCAAAGCAAGCTGTCACGGAGACTGACTTTCAAAACTGCAACTTGCATCATGTCAGTATTAAATTTTCATTTATGTAACCTTTGAAATAGTTTCTATTAGCAACATCGTATGTGGCCTCTTTATTCAAATATAATCCAGGAAACAAAACTAGTAATATTTTCTATGATTTAATCTTAACGTTATTACTAAATAATCTCGACTATCCTTTTGCAGGGATAAAACTAATCCTTTTGTCGTGGCAAATATTGTCAAGTCTAAAAATCGTATATGATCGTTTTTGTTACGTAATTAATATCCATATAAATACGTTTTTGACGCATCAAAATTACACTAAATATTTTTGTATTGTGTTCAACAGGAACGTGATATAGAAAACTGAAACAGATTAATTGGCCACAATAACTCCCTTAAAATCACCTCGAACATTGCAATATTTATTGGATGAAAGATCTATTACATTGTTTTAGTTTCTATTCATATATGAGCAGAGACAGTTTCTTATGAGCTAATGTTGTTACCAGAAGGATATAATTTGGTGGTGGAACAATGTATAGCACAAATATGGATAAAGCTACAGATTGCATAAAAGTGGATCCGTGAGAAATCTTTTATCACTCGACCAGACACGAGGTCATTTTCAGTTAGAAATCATGTCGTTAAATCTAATTCTCTCTTACAGGTGAACTAACATGATCAAAATGATTTTGCAATGAGTTCATTCCATTTCCGGAGTCATAAAAAAATAATTTGTTCGATTAACAAAGAACCTTCCGAGGACTTTGTTGATTACTTCCACCCCGTCGTTTCTATTAATTTCCGAACTCTGGAATTTTCAGAAATCTCTACATCTGTGTGCATATTCCTGAATAGCAATCATTAGCAGGCTAATTTAGGTAAGTAATAATACACTGGTAGGTGCGCTTATAATTACGCCAGTACCGCGGTCTGTTTAGAGGCGATAATTGCCGTCAATACTACCTATATGCATAAGAAGGTTTCGATATTGTAAGTTATATTAGGTCCTTTATGACTAATACCCATAATGAGAGGAACAATTTTGATAAACTTGTGCATACATCTGGTCCTAAGTCCGTAGATCCGGCATGAGGCCTGACAGTTAGGATTGAGACGTCTCCCAAGTTGCTGTGAGGATGACTGGTTTACAGAACGATGTTACAATCTTACTCGCATTCATTACCGACAAATTAGAAAAATTAACCACAACTATGGGTCATGTTCAGGAGCATGTTTGGTCAAGATCTCGAGCGAAATCAAAGATAAGATAGACGCCAACCTCGCGTTTGACAAAGTAAGTAGGCACTGGAAGAACAGTTCAATACTTCTCCAACTCGATGTAAGGAGATTATTAAGGCCGACCATATCTTGATTACATGAGCCATTTTGAGCATCGTGCAATGATCGGTAATTGGTACGAAAATCGAAAAGGCGTTGCGCTTGGCTACATGCTGAAGGAAGGATGCCATCCAAGTTTTGACAGACCTTCAATGCCAACCTGGCCAAATCAAGTTTGGGAAGTTAAAGCTTCTTTGGAAGCTCGCTTCTAATCCTAAACCAGACGAACACTACAAGGCACAACTTCGAAGCCGTTTCAGCCAACACATAGAAGCTTCCAGTGACAAGACTGAACTCATGGTCAAGCTGAATTCTCGATAGCTTTCATAGGCGTCAAAAGACGACATGTCTTTGTCGTAACCAACATTAAGACTGATGTAATTTCTTGTTTTAGATTTTGTTCCCGTCATCATAAGAGGGACATTGACATTAATGAATGCCCACTAAGGATGCAGGGACCGAATCCGCCGTATTATTTTAAGGGATCTTTTGAGTTGTCATCGTATTATTTTGGCTGAGAACATCAGAGAGGGAAGTTATCTCTCGAGGATGGATAATGAATATTGAATGTGGAGTGCTGTCTGTAGAGTCGTTACTAGAGTCTCTATAGCTGTCTCGTCATGAAATTAAAATACTCGTCGCACAAGCAAATTTTGAAAGAACAGACGGAACGGTGCAAGTACAATTATTGGATCTAACTAAGATGTGGGAAATTTACAGGCTGGTGTTTGTTGCTCTCGAACCAATGCACACTTTCGACGGAGAATCTCTAGTGTTCCATCAAGTATTTAAACGGCATCTACTTTCAGATTTGTGTGATTTATTTGAGAGATCAAAGCAACCATTTAACACCCGAACAAGCAACTGCACTAGTAGTCGTTAGAATGAATATTGCTGTGTTTGCTAAAGATAATGACGACTTGGGTAGAACAAATTTGATACAACACTCTGTCAAGAGAGGAAGTGCTTCATGGATCCATGACACGTCCAGAAGATTGCCGTTGCATCTCTGGCTGAAGACTGACACAAAAGTCCAAGATACGTTGATGAAGGCAGTCAATCAACCGTCAGTACGCCTTTGGGCTGCTCCAGTAGTATTGGTTGCTAAGAAAGATGGGACAAAGCTATTTTGTATGGACAATAGATCTCTGAATTCGTTTAATAATGACGATGCATATCCTCTTTCTTGATTCGACGAAACCCTTTATTCTCTGTCGCGCATAAGCTGGTTTCGGCAAGTGGAAATCGAGCATCCTGACCAACCAAAGAGAGTGTTGGCAACAAAAAAGTGTGTACTAGTTCAAAGTCATGTCGTATAGTTTGCGCAACGTGCAGCACCAGAAACTGTCATAATTCGTGTCCGATTATAGGAAGGCAGTCTGGGCGGCCAACGAGCGAGCATCAGAAGGCCACCTACGATCTTAAGTTTTAAGGTCAGGCTATCGGTGATTTTAATCTTTTGTGGTTAGGCCATACTCAGAGAAAGAAAAGGAAATCAACTTAGCTTCAGGTCATGAGGACGAGGCCATGGCGCATTGTTAAGAAAATAACGGATACCACGTACCTCATCTCAGGAAATGATCATAAGACCACGCAGATTGTTCATTTCATCGATTTAAACCATGCTTGTTACGACCTGAGAGTGACCATGAAACTATCAACAGGCACGAAGAGTCGACATGTCCCATTACGGCTCAAGGAGGTAAATTTGTGGCACCGGGGCGGCACGCCTTGAGTCCAGGAGGAACGAACATGAGAACTGTAACAATGAGTGTACAGAGGAACTCTGGCCAAATCAATATCTGGTCAGATATCCAAATTGACTGAGTGTAGAAGTGCGTTCCGGGGATACGGGAAGGCTTTTGCTCGAATTTGAACCGTGTGTTTCGTGTGTGTGTGTGTGTGTGTGTGTGTGTGTGTGTGTGTGTGTGTGTGTGTGTGTGTGTGTGTGTGTGTGTGTGTGTGTGTGTGTGTGTGTGTTGGATTTTTAAAGCAGCCTCAATTTTGAAGCCATATCGCTACGATGTCAATATTTAATCAAAATTCTTAAAAAAGTCTACGTGCATTACTATAATTCAGGACGTCAAGGCAATAATTCCTATGATGATAGAAAATGCACCAAGTTCTAGATAAATATTTTCGCTGATTAATTCCATTAAACTTTGAATGTAAATTAAGGAGGACGTTTAGACCGAATTCAGTTGAAGTGTATTATTGCATACGTTTGCATTGCATACTAAAACAACAATAACCAGATTTGTTAGCAAGGTTATGAACGGAATATTGGTCTTTATTTATATATATATATATATATATATATATATATATATATATATATATATATATATATAGATTTTACAATTAAACCAATTGCAACCCTTCTGTACATTACCTTCAATAAATCAGGATTCATTATTTAAATTTGGTAGAAAAATCACATTTAGTATGAAAATGTCGAAGTCTCTCTCTCTCTCTCTCTCTCTCTCTCTCTCTCTCTCTCTCTCTCTCTCTCTCTCTCTGCGATATCTTTTCCTGGGGATGGTCTTACCATAAAAGGATTCCTGCAAAGTACCCAGCGAATTTGCAGCTCCGGCCGAATCTGAGACCACCCTCATCGATATCGAAATGTTCCAGGACCATCAAAATTGGTTCAGGGAGACCACGGTCCAGAGCATTATAAATTTCCGACATGGGTCCACCTACTAAGAAATATTATAAAATGATTGATTAAATATATAAAAGGAAAATTTCTTTGCTTTCTCACTAATGTCGTTTTAGGTATTTTGTATAAAAGTTAAAATGCTAGGAAAAGTTTGGCCCAAACGCCAGAAAACAAAAGGGAACCGATGTATATGTGTCAAGTTCTATACCTCATACGAGGCAGAGCGATTGTGTAAACATGCATTGCTTGATTTTGATTTCATGTAGGTAGTATATATATATATATATATATATATATATATATATATATATATATATATATATATATATATATATATATATATATACACCCTGGCTCCCACATAACTACGTCACATTATTGGACTTTGGACCTAATCTTATATTTAAAAGATCATTATGGGAGAGCAAACGTTGTATAAACTAAAAGAAAACAAATGTACCATTATTCGAACTCTATATAATATTATTTCGAGTTGAAAACCATTTCGTTATTTCATTTTATGCAGATGCCATAATGCGAGCTAAGTTTTTACATCTCAGCACAATATTCGCGAAATGTTGTCGAATAAAGGTCAAGTTCGAGAAATGTAAACTGAAATGCACACAAACTAAATAAGGTAAACCATTCTAAATTAACACAAACGCGACGAACAACAGGAACATAATTACGATTTTTTCATTTAACAGATGTAACATCCTTAAAACATATGGGTAATTTGATATAAAACTACGTGTAAGTACATTTGTGAGAATGATGGATTCATATAAATTTATGAGTATTACAGATTTTACGACAAGACTATAACTAAATGCTATAAGTTGCCAGTGTCGTTGACAAAATACAAATTTCATGTACTTACTGTCCTCTAGCAATACCTCTTCGTTGTAATCGACTTTGTTACCTTCGTCTTTAAAATGGCCTGCAATTTTAAAACACTTTCAATGAATTATTTGTATCGGAATAATATATGTTACATCTTGATATATGATAGATGCTGTGTTGAATTTGGGATACTGAGTAAAACGATGATATTTCTCTTAACAAATGCCTATTCTCTGATACATGTCTATCTGTAAATACCTCAGACTTAGACATACATGTTCTACACAAATATACGTTTTCAGCATTGCTGAAACAGGCGAAAGAATGTGGCCGTATCCATGTATCAATGTAGCATTGAACGCGCCGTTGATGACGTGGTATTTTGTTTGATTTATTTTTCCCGGTCCGCGTGCAAAGATATGACTCTGCATCCAGCATCGTGTTTGCTGACTGAAAACGTAAAATTCTGTTGCATTATACAGTTTCAAAGAAGACAGAAATTTTCTGAATAAAGGAGTGCGACGTACTCTCTTGCTTTGATATATTTTATTCCCACAGGAACACGTGTATATTATCATTTGCATAGCAACAAAACCAACGTTTAAAATGTATAGTTGCATGCGATCCCTACCAAACACTTCAATGTTGTTTCATTTCTGAGAAAAGACAGGTATTATGCGTTTCACTAAGGTGGTTATTCTCAACGGATTCACTAAAATGGTTATTTTCAAAGGATTCCCTAAAGTGGTTATTCCTAAACGATTCACTAAAGTAGTTATTCTCAAAAGATTAACTAAAGTGGATATTCTCAAAAGCTTTACTAAAAGGGTTATTCTCGAAAGATTCATTAATTGTTGTTATTCTCAAGCGATTCACTAAAGTGGTTATTCCCAAAAGATATTTAGAGATGTGTCCCATGGGAGATATTTATGGTGCCAGCGTTTGTACGGCAGGTGATCGAGAATGCACGCTGACCCAACAAAATGAACAAGCAACTGATGTGTGTCTTTTTTCTATTTTTAAATTTATTTATTTATTTATTTATCTATTTATTTATTTGTGTCCTTCCTTATCAACATTCATTAAATCCCTCCCGTAAGGTGAAACACTCGCTCTTTTGGCTCGGGCTTCAACGTCTACCTCGAGATCTGGAGAAAATTAACGCCAGAAAAAAATAAAAACATTCATGACCCCTTTATTAATTCCCAACGGCTGGTAACAATACCTCTAACTCAACATACACACTGACATACGATATCTCGGGACAATGTCTCTAGCATAAACACACACGTTAGTACACGATAGCTGCTAATATCCCTAACGTCAATATACAACTTGACACACAAGAACTTCTAATAATATCATTAACTTCAATATACATCTTGACACACAACAGCTGGTAACGTACAAGATCTGATAACGATACTAATATTCAATTACCATACCTTACCTTATCTACAGTTTCAAAAAATACATTAGAAAATCTTATTCATCAAACATCCTATTAGAATTTACATAATACATTTACGTAAGATTAAATGCTGAAGTTTGTGAGTTATGAAAATGCCGTATTATATTGGAATTAGTGTCTCATCAAAGCGCGTTATAAGGGAGTTCGATATGCGTGCAATTTGTTTACATAATATTACCAACCCATATATTCGATGCACATAATCAGTTGTTACGTTTATTTACCTGAAAGAGTTATATTGACTGTATAAAGACCAATCTTGATACCAATCATACCGTCAACATAGCTATCCGATCTGTATATGTACGGTGATCTGATGTCTGTGTATGCAGTCTGCCAGCTGTGCCCACATATGCTCACTGGATGCAATAATAACAATAATAATAATAATAATGATAATGATAACCATCATCGTGTAGAGGTGAGGATGAGAAGGAAGGCGCTGAAAGATGACGAAAGATACTACAGTGATTATTAAGAAAGCTTGAGTCGTTTTCCGTTCGATAGAACTAGTTAGCTATCGCTACTCGTCCTAAACTACTGTTGGATTACCATGAAACTTTATGAATAATATCATCCTGTGGTATGGTTGCCGCTACATAAAAATGTGTGTGTGTGTGTGTGTGTGTGTGTGTGTGTGTGTGTGTGTGTGTGTGTGTGATTTGGATTTTTAACGTAACTTTAACAATTTTTTCAGTCATATCGCTACGATATCTGCACTGTGGCAGTTTATAGTGATGTCTAGCACTGGTGCATCACTCCGCAGACATGTAGCATGATGTCCCACCCAGTCACATTATCCTGACGCCAGGCCGACCAGTCCTAACACTGACCTTTTAATACTGAGCGCCTAGCGAGGCAGTTATTAGTAACATTTTTATACGTCTTTGGTATGACACGACCGGAGTTCGAACCCGTGACCACCCGCATCCGAGGCGGACGCTCTAACCACTAGGCCACCGGAGCGGTCAATAAAAATGGTGGCCCTCGAATATTGAATATGGTCGTCAAGGCAACAGTATTGAAAATTTCAAAATTAAGAATAGATACTTTTCTGACGAATAATAGGTTATGGCTCCTTATGGCCTATTATATTATAGAAAGATGTTTATTAGTTTCACTGACCGCAAATATTTGTAGCAGGTAACAATATTCATTCTAGAATTGAAATATTTTTATGGCTACTACTCCTGAATCGACAGTCCTATCGAAATACCGTTTTCAGTAAAGACATCGTACGATATCTAGTTTGTGCTAAGTGGACACGGGTACCAATCTGAAATATGATGTAGCCACAACAGTGGCCATCTTGAAAATCCTAGCATGCCAAAATTCGTCATCCGAAACATCTCGTTTTAACGCTTTCTTCACACTGACATGGTGCTTTCCGGGCTTGCATCTTGAAAATCTTGTTATCGACGTATCTCATGTCTACCCCATCTGAATGGATGCTTGTATGCATATGGGGTTTTCAATGAAAATCTCTATCTGGTCGTCATTTGAAAATGGCGCCAATCGCACCTAAAATCATGGTCGTCACTGCATCCAACTTGAAAATATCCCTTTCATGTATTCCCCTGAATGAATGGACATCTCCACGTGAGATTTTGACTAAAATATTTGTGATTTTATTTTGCACTGAATGAAATTGCTGCTAATTTGACCTCTGACATGGCTGCCACATCCTGTTTCCGAAACTAATGTGAACACCTGGCCATAGCTTCATGGGATTTTAACCAAAAGATGTGTGTCTGGTTGAGGCTAAAGGAAAACAGTGCTAGTCTGGCATGCAGTAGTGGCGGTATGGACATATTATTATGGCATTTTCTTCTAAAGGGATATCTGTAGCAACATATGATTTGCATTACAATGACAATGTGTATTGTGTTGATCCTAAATGAACACAGAGCCAATCAGACAGGTATCTTGTGAACATTTTACTCAAATTTAAGAAGACAGTTTTGTTGCCTAATGTAATATGTCCTCAAGATTATCAAAGATGGTTTCCAAACTCAACAGTTTAAAAGAAAAATCGACTTCTCCGCCAGTAGAACTATAATTATTTAGAGCGACTGTGTGATTGGGTGTTTGTTTTGTTTTTTTTTAATCTAGTACTACGACTCTTCACTACGTGCAAATTTCTAGAAATGGAATGAGATTAAGGTGTGTGTGTCTGTTATTTTATATTGGGCATTGTTTTATTTTGCATGTGTGTGATATCAGAGAGAGAGAGAGAGAGATGAGCTTACCAAGAACAACACTTCCAATTAGCAAGATGTATACTAGACGAATCAAATTGTACCACCTCTGAAATGTAAATTGTAATTTAAATGCTTTTTAATATTTGACCCGAAAAACAACGATCGGATTCCATCGGGATATATGAATCTTCTGATGAATAATGTTTAGTTTGAACATAATATGTCCGATGTTTATATTTAGGACAAAACAATTAACAATGTTTAAAAATGTCTTTAATCTGAGCCTTCATCTTCATCGTACATTTACAGTATGTATTATTAGGTAAGATGGTGGGTCGATTAATCGATTGGTAGGTTGGTTAGTTGCATAGTGTGCTAGCAAGTTGTCTTGTGATTTACTTACTTGGTGGGTTAATGTTTGGTCCTTTGGTGTCCATAAGATAAACTAACCTCTTTTCCTCGTATTCCCCAAGCGTATAGCAGGAAGGCTATCGATATGAGCAAGCAATAGTAGATGACAAGAGTTAGGGGAACATCCAACATAACTGGCATTCGATGTTCACCATAGTGCGCGTAACCATATTCATTCCTGAACGCCTTGAACAACTCCATGCTGAAATAGCAAAATAAAACAAATTCTCATTGTACTGTATATGTTTGTCTTATCTTTACAAAAATTGTTTCAGAATAATTTCAAATGACAAGTACATTTTGTTCACGTTTGTGTTTCTGCATTAAATTTTCTGTTTTTCTATCAGTCTATTTATATTCGGTTTTTCCTCGAAGCACATCTCTCTCTCTCTCTCTCTCTCTCTCTCTCT
>JAECUM010029570.1:0-26818 GCA_016617855.1 Megalonaias nervosa
TATATATATATATATATATATATATATATATATATATAATGAATACAAATCATATGGGGAATAAGTCATTTCAAGTGCACTGGATACAGCAAGGGATCCCGTTTGTCAGGGATTGATTAAGATAAATGCAATAAACTGACAACGAACAGTGCAAAACTAGTATCTAACTGGCCTGAGCGCTTTCGACTCTTAATGAGTCTTTTTCAAAATATAAAAAATATAAAATAAAAATATAAAAAATATTTTCCAGCATCCGCAACAAGTTGAGATAAACTAGCTGAAACATAATAAATTTAAAGGTTTAATTCCTGGAGAAACAGCCATGAAAAGTTTAGCAAACGCAACCAATTTTCTATTTTATTTGTCTTGTCTATGTTTTGTATTTGCCTTTGAAAAAAGCTCACTAAGAGTCGAAAGCGCTCAGGCTAGTTAGATACTAATTATGCTCTGTTCGTTGTCAGTTTATTATTATTATTATTATTATTATATATATATATATATATATATATATATATATATATATATATATATATATATATAGAGAGAGAGAGAGAGAGAGAGAGAGAGAGAGAGAGAGAGAGTTTACTTCTCAGTACGATTCAATCTGTATGTGACTTGCAGGAGCTAAAGTTGGTGAACCAAAGAAAGTTACAACATAAAGACCACTGCCAGACTGGTGTACAGGCCTACTTACTTTATCCAGAAATGTCTTCTCTATAGTGCACCGTTTGATTGTTGTTAATAAAGACTGTCTCCAAACTGCCATTTTTGACCTTCATTACACGGTGTCTGGCATTCATGTTTCAAGAGTATTTTCTGTGTCCCTATTTCCGTAAGTCGAAACGCGTAGGAAAGTACCACGTGATGATAGAAGTCACATGATGAAACTGACGTTGTCGGTCATATCGTAATGCAGTCTATGTGGCCATAGAACACAATTAATTTTAGTATATATTCTCTACATTTGTTTCTCAGTACTGAACTTTCCACTGTATGACAATCAGTACAAATCATATGTTAATCTAAAATACCTTCAAAGATGACTTCACGGTGAAGTTCTTGTCAAAGATTCACCGGCACTTTTTTGAAAGGCTTGAATGTCAACAAACCAACGTGCAATGGAACACAGATTTCACTTCCGGATTATCATCAAGACCTTATTACTCACTGTACACTGTCGCCGAAACACACACAGACAACCACACCATAAGCTCATATTCTAATGAATTAACAATTGCCCTAAAATCCATACCAAGAATGCCTAAATCTAACTCTTGTATCACCATCAAACGGAGACAGGAATAAATGCTTTAAAAATAGACTGGAACTACATTCGTGGGTACTGAACCGGAACTATTAATTATGACCTGATGCCTGACAGGCCCAATTTATATGGCCAAATTTAGTCAAACTTTTATATTTGCATGCCACACTTATTTCAACTTTATACATGAAGTCTTTTGGAATTTCCTTGCAAACAAGACATGTGACAGCTGTCAGAAAGTGTGTAGTGCTGATGTTCCATAGGGTGCAAGTTGTGGTCCAAGTGTTCTTGAGAAACCAAAACTAAATGTGCTGTATCTTCCTTACTGATAGGAATTTTTCAATGCAGTAAACACCTAATTGTAATACATGATAAGGCCTGTCTGAAAATATGTTTGAAATTTAAAAATATTGATACATTAAATTTTAATGGAAATTTAAAAAAACATTTAAATTTTGAAAACTAAATTTTTTGAAAAATTAAATTTTCATACAAGTTATAAAATTCAATTTGACAAATTTAAGGCAGCAAAGTTGACTAATGAATGGTATTTAAAACAAATGGTAGTTTGGGTCTGTACAACTGATAACATTTTTCCCAGGGGTACTGAAGCATGATAGCTCACAGTGATTTTGGCAGCAAATTGCAATATGCCTATCCAGATGCATATAGGTGTACACACTAAAGAAACAATGACAGGTGCTATGTTCCACATTTAGTGTATCATGTACGTAGGCAGTTGTTTATATAACTAATAGTGCACTCAAATTTAAAGTTTTGATGGGACCACTACCATGTTTTATAGCAAAAACGCATTCCATTTCAATCTCGATAACTACAAAGGGTGACAATGTGATAGGAAAATACAGTTTAAGGGAGGTTCCACCTTACTGAACAATGGTACGAATCTCTCTCATGAAGATCGAAGCCATGTCTTTGAGGTGCTGTATATCAGTGTGCTGATATGAACTAATCTTGGTCACTTATGGCAGTACACTGCACATGTCCTTATGAGACCTTGCTATCACCACCGGACTACTGGAGAGCTTCCAAACTGATCCAACTCTAACACTTTGTTCCAGATACCAGGCTAGACCTGAAAAGATATAACATGTTTCACTTAATTCTAGAAGACAGTAAGATGTAGGCAAATGAAGTTAAAATGTGTTAGATATGGTGATTTCAAAATAACATTCAGGTTGCAAACATGGGAAAAAATAGTAAACTTGACAGAGTGACACTCAGAAATGTGAAGCAATGGGCATGTATTAAAGTGATAAATGCATCCTAAAAATAGATGAGGTTTCTAGAAGCATATTGAGCCATTTACAGGTTAAATAACTAATCAGGCAGAGTATGTATCATAAAGTTTAAGGCAGTGTTGGAACGGTGAGGTTTGATTATTGGTGCAAACATTAGTACATTCCAGTATACAGGAAAGTCAAATGACAATGTACCAAATTAAAATATATTACTATAAGCAATCTTGTTCTTGAGGAAAATAACAATTTCAGATATTGCGAGTGAATACAGCTAATGTGGCCACACAGATCAACTATAGGTACTAACAGATCCTATATCATCAACCAAATGTGAAATTCTGATCACCAAAACTTGTAAACAAGGATGGACATTTGCATGTGTGGGACATATCCAATGTACTTATTAAAATCACATGTACAAACATAATTCAAATGATCTGTTTGAACATTTTTAGTGCATTTTTAAGAGTGTTGGTTACCAGTTATTAAGCTCAATGATTCAGTGGAATCAGATATCAGCTGATGCTGCAATACCGCACTCTGTCAAAGTACTAAATTGAAATATGTTACCATACACAGGCATATTCATGACGAAAATAACATTTTGGGATATTTGAAGTGCACACAGCCAGAACTGAGCTTTACAGATTCACTATAGGTATAATGTCAGCCTATATGATGTACTGAATGTCAACTTTTGATCCCAAACATTCTAAAATATATGCATATTTGTTCATGTCAGCTATTTAACCATGTTAAGAGTAGTTGTACAAAGTTCAATTCAAATAATCTGTTGGAATATTTCTTATATAATCTTTAGAGTGTCAGTTAACAAATATTATTAGTAATTAATAATGCATAAAGCAAAATGGATCATTAGAATTCCCATAATATCATCTAGGCCACAATGCGCACTACATCAGTCAATATCTTAATGAAACTGAACAATAAAATGGAATGCATTTTGTGTTCAACTTACATCATTTTGCTGTTTTCTTACATGCAAGGGTAGATATACCTGTGGAAAGTATATTTTATCCCTTTGACCTGTATTTCATTCCCTGACAGCTTAAAATGATTTTGTAGAGAACTTGAGCAGGTTCTAGTATAAAGTTTTCATCTCTGTCCTCTCATTAAATACCCTACAATTATGTTTCTAAACAATTACTGATAGCTATACAAGCAGATACGTGTTACTCAGGAAGTCACCCCATCATAAACACATAAATTAACTGTTTGGACCCCTAATAAATAGTTTCAATGACCTAAAGGCACAATACAAAATAGAATTTTGTCTTCATGTTTTTTTTAAATGAAGGTCTCATTTTGACTTACAAAGATATTTTCTCTGACAAAATTTGACAAATATCCATCATTGGTGTAGGATTATATACATGCTGATATCATTTAATATCATTCCCAATAAATATTATATATGTGAATTTGTGGGGGAAAATTTGTATTTTTTAATTGTTATTTAAATTTCATTTAAATTTTTACATAAAAATTAATTTTTTATTTTTAATTTTATTCTTACATTTTCAAAGTCAATATACATAACATATTAAAATTTCATGTCTCTATCATTAATAATAAAGATTTTATACCAGTTTAAACTTTACTCAAATACTGCACTGACAGGCCATAGAACATAATTAATTTTAGTATATATTCTCTACATTTGTTTCTCAGTACTAAACTTTCCACTGTGTGACAATCAATACAAATCAGATGTTAATCTAAAATACCTTCAAAGATGACTTCACGGTGAAGTTCTTGTCAAAGGTTCACCGGCATTTTTTTGAAAGGCTTGAATGTCAACAAACCAACGTGCAATGGAACACAGATTTCACTTCCGGATCATCATCAAAACCTTATTACTCACTGTACACTGTCGCCGAAACACACACAGACAACCACACCATAAGCTCATATTCTAAAGAATAAACAATTGCCCTTAAATCCATGCCAAGAATGCCTAAATCTAACTCTTGTATCACCACCAAACGGAGACAGGAATAAATGCTCTAAAAATAGACTGGGACTACATTCGTGGGTACTGAACCGGAACTATTAATTGTGACCTGATGCCATGTGGTAACGCATCTGAAAACAACTGACCCTCTCCGTCTTTCCCTCATTATGCTCACCCACGTGATAGTCTTGTTACATCTGAACATCTCCATCTTTCTCCACGTGAGTTTACTCACACAGACAAAAATACATACGTACATGTAAACATTTCAGGAGTGATAAGATGTGTTATTAGTAGACTAAGCTAATGTGTGTGGTGAGATTGTACAAAAGTACAACATTCTAACCGTACATGACAGTAAATATTTAGGGCGGAGCGAGTATCATTCTAACCATGCACAACAGTAAATATTTAACGAGGAGTGAGTATCATTCTGAACGTGTATGACAAAGTAAATATTTAGCGAGGAGCGAGTACCATTTTTAATAGTATGATAACATTAAACTTAGGGCCGAACTAGTCTCATTCCAAATATCTGTCATATAGTCAATAATTAGGGAGAAGCTAGTCACATTCTAACATGTATAAGAACTTCAATAATTAGGAGAACCGAGTACAAGTCCAATAGTCTATGATAAAATCCATTATTTTGGAGAAGCTCACAAGATTCCTATGATCGTTTTCTGGGCTTATAAATGATCTATCGATACTATTGCCAAGATAATATATTCCCTATGATATGTCTATCCACGTTACTGCCAAGAGAATCTATTCCACATGATAGGTCTATCGATACTATTGCCAAGAAAATATATTCACCATGATAGATCTATTGATACTACTGCAAAGGGAACGTGTTCCCCAAGATAAGTCTTTCGATAATACTGCCAAGAGAATCTATTCACTATGATAATTCTATCGATGCTATTGCTAAGTGAATCTATTCCCGATGATAGGTATATCGATACTACTGCCAAGAGAATCTGTTCCTCATGATAAGTCTATCGATACTATTGCCAAGAGATTCTGTTCCTCATTGTAAGTCTATCGATACTATTGCCAAGAGATTCTGTTCCTCATGATAAGTCTATCGATACTACTGCCAAGAGATTCTGTTCCTCATGATAAGTCTATCGATACTATTGCCAAGAGAATCTGTTCCTCATGATAAGTCTATCGATACTACTGCCAAGAGATTCCGTTCCTCATGATAAGTCTATCGATACTATTGCCAAGAGAATCTGTTCCTCATGATAAGTCTATCGATACTACTGCCAAGAGAATCTGTTCCTCATGATAAGTCTATCGATACTATTGCCAAGAGAATCTGTTCCTCATGATAAGTCTATCGATACTATTGCCAAGAGATTCGGTTCCTCATGATAAGTCTATCGATGCTACTGCCAAGAGATTCTGTTCCTCATGATAAGTCTATCGATACTACTGCCAAGAGAATCTGTTCCTCATGATAAGTCTATCGATACTATTGCCAAGAGATTCTGTTCCTCATGATAAGTCTATCGATACTATTGCCAAGAGAATCTGTTCCTCATGATAAGTCTATCGATACTACTGCCAAGAGATTCTGTTCCTCATTATAAGTCTATCGATACTATTGCCAAGAGAATATGTTCCTCATGATAAGTCTATCGATACTACTGCCAAGAGAATCTGTTCCTCATGATAAGTCTATCGATACTATTGCCAAGAGAATCTGTTCCTCATGATAAGTCTATCGATACTATTGCCAAGAGATTCTGTTCCTCATTCTAGGTCTATCGATAATACTGCCAAGAAAATATATTTACAATGAAAGATCTATTGATACTACTGCCAAGAGAACGTGTTCCCCAAGATAAGTCTATCGATAACACTTCCAAGAGAATCTATTCACTATGATAAGTTTATCGATACTATTCGATTCTAATAAACGGGATTCTTGTGATCATTAATATTACTCTTTCATCATTAATATTACTCTTTCTCAGTCTGTACAATGACCGATTTATAGTGATGTAGTTGCATTATTCCTTCCAAAGTTTGATAACACCAGTATTTACTTTTTTTTGGAGATCTCTGGTCTTCGTTTTTCTTTCTTTGAACTTTTATCTTTAATTACCAGCACACCTTGGGTTTTTTGTTCGAGTTTTCGTTTAGTTTCTGCAGCTTGTTATGTTTTGTTTCATTTGTACCACTACTTTTGTTCGGGGAAGGGTTTATCTAATGTTATGAGAACTTATAACCTGACCCCATTCGCATAATTAACGAAAAAGTGTTTAAACTAAACTATTACGAATAAAATATATTCCCCATGCTAGATATAATGATACTATAATGATAAGAATCCATTTACAACCCATGAGAAGTCTGTCGATTATATTACTAAGAGAATCTATTCCACCTGATAGCTCCATCGATAATGATACCAAGATTATATATTCACATTCAATGCTATATAGAATCTATTCACACACCGTTATTGGTCTATCTATACTATTGAGAGAATCTATGGTTCCTGTCATCTAGAAAATCTATTCCAGTGATTGATCTTTTGATACTATTACCAAGAGAATCAATTCACACTCTGATAGGTTTACTGATATTATTGCCAAGATAATCGATTCAAAACCCATGATCGGTCTATCAATATTTTCAGGTTGAGGTCTGTCGATACTATTACCAAGAGAATCTATTCCCCATGATAGGTCTATTGATACTAATTTCAAGAGAACATGTTCCCCATGATAGGTCTGTTGATACTATTATCTAGAGAACTTCTTAATCATGATAGGTTATTGATACTGTTACCGAAAAAATGTATTCCCCATGATATGACTATTGATACTATTATCAAGAGAATGTATTCCCCATGATAGGTCTATTGATACCATTACCAAGAGAATATATTCCCCAAGATAGGTCTATTGATACTATTACCTAGAGAACCTATTCCCCATCAAAAGTCTATTGGTACTGTTATTGAATCCATTCCCCATGATAGGTCGGTTGATACTATTACCAAGAGAACCTATTCCAAATGATAGGTCGGTTGACACTATTACCGGAAGAATCTATTCCCCATGATAGGTCTATTGATACTACAGATAGCCGGGAGAATTTATTCACATCTGCAAATATTTTGTCACCTGTAATGCACTTAAATTATAAGGTTTTCTATTACTTTATTCTCGGCCCAATCAGAAGTTACACTTAATCCACATGTTTTATTTTATGTAACATTTGCATGAACAGAACTAAGAACTCGTCAATAGATGGTACAAATTTGGATATACGGCTATATATCGTATAATTTGGATAGACGACTACGTACTCGCCAATCGATGGTGTATTTTCGATACAAGCGTTTCATTATAAAAAAGAGATAGCTTTAACTTTTAATCTTTATCTTATTGTAAGTTATATTGGTTTGTATTGAAGGGCGTCTAAAGTTTAGCTTCCAGTCTTCTGCATCATGTCGACATTTTTTCCTGGATAGGTTCGAAATGACGTCACATCCTGTAGGCACTGAAATCGTTGAAATTATGTGAGGAAACGCTTTGAAAATGGCTACGTGGCATGAGTAAAATGTTCTGGAGAGGTTTTTGCTGAACTTCCCAACCACCATATAATCACAAACAATACAGAACTCAGTAAAATAAAAGAATCGCTTTTGATACTTTGCGGACAGAGAACAATAAAATATTATTCAGAAAGGACACACGTTGTTCAGCTAAATCGTCATTAAAAGTAAGAGGAGCAAACAACTCAATTTTTTGCACTGTTACTTACATACGGACATCTGCCAGGTCACAGAAGCTCGTTCTTTATTTCACACAAGTATACACAACATTATCTCGCACTCTCAATCACAAATAAAAACAGCAACGTTATTTTGACTTTAAATTTCTTGGGCTTTTTGTCCTATAATTGAAGACAGGCGTTGATGATGCTGCGTTTTTACAACTGCTTGTATAAAAATAAACATTTTGTCTGCGATACCCTCAGTAAATCTAAAACCTTTCAAAATAGAAAATTAAAATTTGGTCCCAGGTATACTGATTTTGAGGAGTTTCACCGATTTCTTTATTGACCCCGTTCTTTAACTTGAAATGTGGGTTGTCCTCTTAAACAGTAGTAAAATATTTGTTTTTCTTTCAAAAATCTTAGTTTGCGTGGCTCTTTAATTAGATCTTTGTAACGATCGACACTGGTCTAGTTATATGGTGCATATTTAGAATTTAAGGTGACCCATACGTGTCTTTATGTGCAAGTAAGCTCCTTGTATAAGCATCGATCTACAATTTCTTTCATTATTAAAATGGCGCGTTAAAAATGACTATGTGTGTGTGTGTGTGTGTGTGTGTGTGTGTGTGTGTAGAAATTCTGCGTACCATTCAGTACATGTTCCATGGTTGTAACGAATCTAGGTCTAAATTAGTTTGCACGCCAATCCGTAGAACTCCCATGGTTGTGATGAATACAGGTCTAAATATTTTGCACGCCATTCCGTTGAAGTCCCATGGTTGTGATTAACATAGGTGTAAATTTGTTTGCACACCATTCCGTAGATGTCCCATGGTTGTGATGAATATAGGTCTAAATTTGTTTGCACGCGATTCCGTTGAAGTCCCATGGTTGTGATGAATATAGGTCTAAATTGGTTTGCACATAATCCTGTAGAAGTCCCAAAGATGTGATGAATATATGCTCGTCATTAGTTTCCATGCAAATCCGTGCAAGTCACATGTTTATGATGAAGACAGGTCAGTAGTATAGGGGGATACTTTATGGACAATGGGAAAATAATCCCCCCCCCCCCCATCGTTTACGGACAAGATTTATACGGACAAAATTAAAACCCTGGGATCGTTTACGGACAATGGGAATTTTGTATAGAGACAATAGGAATGGAACAGGTAGGGTGACGTCACGGTACTGGACACTTGCAACAATGTGGCAAGTGGCTGACCTGAATACACGCAGCTACTCAAGGTAGGGACAAATACAATAGAGAGACAGAGACATAGACAACACATAGATAACATATAGGCAGGAAAGAATAAATCTTTTCCAGGCATATGAAAGTGGCCCTGAAAAGGGCCATTGGTTTTTATGTTAACACCAGTTCGCTAACATAGAGGACATCTCGCTGATCTTCTCTTTCTCAAACTTTGTCTAACCTCTGGACCGTAGATGAGGAGTTGCTTCAGACAGCCCTGTCTCTCCATATAGCATCTTCTTTTCCAAACAGTCGTATCGGTGATCCGGATGATGGTCCATGATGATTTAACGTACATGGGTAAGTCCGTACGGAACAGCATCGACGATACGAGAATAGAGGATTCAATGTTTGTCCACATCTTGTGACAAGAACGGGTGAAGGGAATGACGTGAACTGCGTTTATTTACAGTGGAAGAGCGGATCGAAACGGATTGAGATTGTTCACCAATCCCAACACGCGTTACAAAATTCAGTCACTTCGCGGAGTCTGTCTTCCAATCCGAAGAGAGCTACCTGTGACGTCACATTCCCTGTATACGTGCGCTAGCGTCTGTGCGCAGTGAATGGATGCGACATTGTTTTTTTAAACATGACGAAAATTAAGAAGACAGTGAATTTGGGTGCACCGGCCGTGGAGACGAGAAGCGATGGCATAGCAGAGGCTACCAAAGTTAACACAGGGCTACTTCCAGAAGAGGTCGATTTTAATTGGGATTTAGTAGATTTTCTCTCTTCGCAAGAATTTGTTCCGGTACCAGTACCTTCACTACCTTCTCCTTCTTTACCACACGTCAAGGATTTTAAACAGAGACAGAAAGAAGAATTGGAGAAATTTTTACAACAGCAGAAAGAGGCAGAGCAAGCATTTCTTCTTCAACAGCAACAGCGAGAAGAAGAAGAGGCAAGAAGGAAACGATAGGAAGAAGAAGAAGCAGAGAAGAAACAAGGTCTAGGAGAGAAGAAGAACAGTGAAACTCAAACGGTAACGGTACTCTTAGACATTTTGGCAGAACGAAGAAGTCTGAAACAAATGTATCAGACTTCTTTATTACGACCCAAGAGAAAAAGACCTTCCCGAGCCAAACAGTCCAACCCTGTTAGTACGCCGGAGATACCACCCCTAGTGATTTCTACACAATCATTGACGGGAGCAGGTCCAGAAGTTGGCCTTGGCCGTGGCAAAGGCTTAAGGCAATTAAAGCTGATTGCTTCTCGTTCCTGAGTTTGTTTTATAAGAAACAAACACCCAACGGTCCTTTTCAGGGCCACCCACTTTCGAAAAGAGTTAGTATTCATTTTGCCAAAATCAGTTAAAACTTAAAATCCCTTCTTGCCCCATGTTTACGTGTGTAAGTGCATGAGTGTAGGCCCTTTATCATTCTAAAACATCAAAACCAGGAGACACTTACGTTTTTCAGTCTGGTCTATTCTGGTACAAATTTTACCATCCAATGTAACAACACAACACAACACGTTTTTAAAAAGTTCATAGACTTCTTCTGTATCTTTTTCTTCACTCTCTCTCTGTTTTTTTTAAATTTCTTCACTTTCACAGGTTTATCCTCCTCTTCTTCCTCACTTTTTTCACGTCTTCTTTTCTTTTCTGTCTTCTCTCTCTGGACGTGTCGGGGTTCTTCTTTTGCCGAGGGCACCTATTCTTCTTCCTCCTCCTGCTCCTGTTGTTTCTTAGGGCGGTCTGAAGAGCAATGTCCTTTCTCTTGACAATGATAACAGGTATCCTGACTTTTGTCTCTTTTGACACTGGTCTTGCTTTTTTGACGGTCAGGACATTCTGTAGCCCAATGCCCTTTCTTCTGACAGATATAGCAAGTATTTTGGCTTTTATCTCGAAAGGACGGAGAGTAGTCCGTCGGCTTGTTTGAAGAAAACTTTCGTATGACACCTCGCAAAGCTCTGATCAGAAGTTCGATCTGTGTGGGTTCTTCCATCGTGCTGGTCGGATTAAGAGTGAAATGAATACTGAGAGAGAAGGCACCAGCCCTTTATATATAGGGGTCCATGGTATTTCAAATGTAGTCATTTGATTTTTTGCAGTCAAGATGAAACGATCACATTATCTCGTAAAGAAAGGAGAAGAAAGTATGAGGCAGAAACGTGATTTATCGCCTCGCACAGTAGCTGAAGTCTTGACTCAAATTCATGCCAGCGATTCTGAAGATGAGATGAGTGATCCAGAATCCAGAGAGTTTACATCCAGTCAGAGTCCGTCATCACCACCAGTAAACTCTGAAAAGTACTTTCACATTTGAGAGACCAACAAACGCTCCTCTATAAAATTTGGAACCACGGCCTACACGTACACGGTGAAGTTTAAAGATTTCAAGTCCGACGTACCGTTGGAGAAAGCAGAGGGGTTCATCACCGATGTGTGGGATTCTTTGTTAACCACAGTGAAACAGCAATGTGAAGCCAAAGAAGACGATCGCTTGAGACTTTCCATTCATCATGACAGTTTGAAGTCCCCCGTTTGGATTGAGTTTAGCAGCCCGGCAGAATTGACACCTTCCAAAGTCATGGACAAAATTCAACACCTGCAGCAATCCAACGACAAGTTTCACATCACAGACGGAAAAGCGACACTGTTCATGACCCACGTGTCTCTTCCCGAAGGGACCGGACGCAAAAAGATGTTATTGGTAGCCGACCTTCCCAGCACCAAAAAGAGCCTCGTCCGAATTAACAACCCTCAAGATCAGATGTGTTTAGCCCGTGCCATCGTGGTGGTATGAACATATGCCGACAAGAACGACACGGCAGAATGGAAAAGAGCCTGGAAAACTATTCAAAAATCTAGCCGAGCCAAAACAACGAAGAGAAGCAGAACTCCTGTTACAGCAAGCGGGGATATCCAAAGACACCGCTTGTGGCATTCCTGAAATGCAAAAATTGCAAGACGTCTTGGCTCCACGCTACACCTTGAAAGTGCACCCTCAAGAAGTGCGCGGGCCTCTGTTGTTTGGAGGCAAAGATTTAAAAGACGGAAAATACATTCACGCCTATCATCACTATAAACATTTTGATGCCATTACCAGTATCACAGCATTCCTGGGATAGGGTTATTACTGTGAGAAATGTGATTATTGGCTATAACAATCGAGAGCAACACAAGCATTGTGGATCAAAATGTTAGGGATGTTTGGCCTCTAAACCCTGTCTGGACGAAGGACAAGAACGAGTGCATTCCCAGCTTCTCAGCGCACGTTTGCCAGGCCTACCTGTTACCAACAATATCTAAAGACGCAAGGTTCACAGCAGAAATGTGCTTGTCAACTCCTGAGATTGTGCCCTACTTGTGGACAAGGCATACGTACCAATAATACCAAGGCGCACGTATGTTCGGGAAAGAAACGATGTCACATTTGTCACCAAATCGTGGACTTGGAACGCGAATGCTACATTCAAAAATACCATTTTAAACATGAAGAAGAAGATGATGACCAGAAGAAAGGCAATTTAATCTTTTTCGATTTCGAATGCATGCAAGAGACCGGAATTCCCGTTCCTAATTTCTGCGTGGCTCACCGAGCGTGCGAGAAGTGCATCCATGATCCTATCTTTACTCATTGCCCTCACTGTAGCAAGATTCCTAGAGGACCGAACACGCTGGCCGATTTCGCCCAATGGATCTTAGACCCTATCGACGAGACGTGGAGCCAAGAAGACATCGAACATTACGGAGATTGTCATCGCTATGCCACGGTGATGGCTCACAATTTCTCGGGATACGATGGGCAATTTCTTCTCAGATACTATACGGAACAAAGTACCGAACGTCCTAAAGTGACTTTTAAGGGAGTCAAAATCATCTCCATGCAAGTGGGAAAGATGCAGTTTAAAGATTCGATGAGTTACTTGGCCATGCCTTTGAGCCGAATGCCTAAAACGTTTGGAATGAAAGAAATGGCCAAAGGCTATTTCCCGCACTTTTTAAAAACCGAAGCCAATCAACATGCCGTTCTATCCCATTCGCCTGAGGCTCACTACTACGACCCCGATAACATGCGTATCGAGCAACGAGAAGTTTTCTACGCATGGTACCACACTCACGCCTCGGACCCCTTCGACTCTCAGGAAGAAATGTTAAAATATTGTCGTTCCGACCTGGACATTTTACGGCATTGCTGTGGAAAATTTCGAGAACTGTTCATGGGGCACGGAGGGATCGATCCTTTGAAAGAAGCCTGCACCATTGCCAAAGCGTGTTCCTTAGTGTACCGCCAACGATTCATGCCCGAAAACACCCTTGCTGTCATAAGCCCTCAAACGACGAATTTTGTCAAACGGAAATACTCGGTCGAAGCCCTACGCTGGCTACATTACTTGTGCGACAAGGAAGACAAATGGATCCAACACGCTCGCAACGCAGGAGGCGAAAAGAAAATTGGTAGGTATTCGGTGGATGGCTGGGACTTAGAAAACCCCAAGATCGTGTACGAGTTTATCGGGTGCTTATTTCACGGATGTCCCATCTGTTACCCTCAACGTAACACTAAAAACCAGTTGTTACAACGGACAATGGAAGACTTGTACCAGGCCACTTGTCAGCGGCGATTGAAGTTAGAAGAGCGAGGATACCAAGTGGTAGAAATGTGGGAGCACGAGTACGATCACCGTTTGAAAACCGATCCCGATTTTAAGCGCATCGTGGAAAGTTACAAGCTGGTGGACCCTCTGAACCCGCGGGGCAGTTTGTACGGAGGACGGACGAATGCCACCTGTTTACTGTACCAAGCCGACGAGAAGAAAGGAGAAGAAATCAAATAATTGGACGTGTGTTCACTGTATCCGTACATGTGCAAATATTGTCAATTTTCCGCAGGGCACCCGCAATTGCTGACGGAACGCATCGACCTGGACAAAATTCGAAAATACGAAGGATTGATCAAGTGCAAAGTCTTGCCTTCCACGAACTTGTACCATCTCGTTTTACGATATCATTGCCAAAGAAAACAGATGTTTCCCTTGTGTCGTACTTGTGCCGAAACGTGTAACCAAGACCGACCTTGTCAGCACACCCAGGACGAACGCGTCTTGACGGGAACTTGGGTCAGCGCGGAATTGTTCAAAGCTCTGGACCTGGGATACCAACTGTTAGAAGTGTACGAAATTTACTACTTTCCCAAGACAGAAAAATATCACAAGGGCGACGAGACTCAGAAAGTCATTTTCGCAGAGTACGTGAATGACTTTTTACAACTGAAACAAGAAGCTAGTGGCTATCCTTCCTGGTGCCACACCCCCGAAGGCCAAAAGAAATTCAAAGAGAAATACTGGGAGCAGGAAGCCATCACTTTAGACAACGTAGAGAAAAATGAAGGAAGGCGATCGTTTTCCAAAGTGATGTTCAATTGTTTGTGGGGCAAAATGGCACAATGACCGTGTTTACCCAAGACGGAGTATTTGACAGAACCTTTCCACTACTTCCAGATGATTCACGACAAAACCAAATACACGAAACACGTGGACGTCGTTCGTGAGGACTTGATCTTAGTCAATTAGGAAGAAGAACTGGACTTTGTAGAAGCCGACGAATTTGGAAATGTCATCATTGCGGCTTACGTGACAGCCCATGCTCGCTTAAAACTGTACAAAGCTTTAGAACTGTTAGGTGATCGTGTGTTGTATTTTGACACGGACAGTTGCATCTACATCGATCGTCTGGGTCAACATCACCCTAAAATCGAAGGAAAACGTCTAGGAGCCTGGACGGACGAACATCCCGACGACAAGATTCTAAGTTTTGCAAGTGGCGGTTGCAAACATTACGGCTACGAATACCGAGACCCACAAGGAGAAGTGCACACCGATTGAAAGTGAAAGGATTGACTCTCAATTATCGCACCAGTCGAATGGTGAACTTTGGCGTATAGAAAGAAGCCTTGCAGTCTGGACAGGATGGAAATTTTAAAGTGACCACCAACGAACCGCACAAAATTGTACGTTTACCCACACACCAAATCATCAGCCGGCCCTTGGAAAAAGTCTATCAAAGCGAGTACGGCTTCCCAACCACTTCACTTTACCGTACGGTCACGCTGGTACAAAAAAAAGGGTTCCAAGACGATAACCACCAACAAGAAGGATGACTTCGACACAGCAAGTATCGAGTGAGAGACCCACAGAGAACTCCAAGTTTAAACCATACCATTTTCCTGTTTTCTTGCCTGATTATTGTAGTTGTGCCAGTCGATTGGAAACGTTTCAAAAATGGCCTACGGATAGGGAAGAATTACCTACTGCGAATGTTTTAGCTAGAACAGGATTTGTCTACTTGGGACCTGAGACTGGATTGGGATACGACGTACAGTGTTTCAGTTGTTGTCTGAGGTTGCGTATGGATCGATGTATCTATAACGATTCAGCTATTCCTCAACATACTCAATGGTCTTCGCACTGTCCTTACCTTTCTATGGTCTTTCCACCCATCACACTACGGTTCAGGTATGACGGTACCTTAGAGAAGGTAGTACCGATGTCTAAGAAGAAAAAAAGCAAGACTTCCAAAGCTGGTCATAAAAAGGAACGATGTACAAGCTCGAGACTTCATTACGACTAGTATAAAAAGGGACAACGTCCAAGACCGATAGTTCATTATAACTACCAAAGCCAAGCGAGAAAGATGAATCCTTTTAGAGAAGCACAATTCAAGTTCAATGATGCTCAAGTGGAGTGCGATGATGTGCCTTGCGATGACAGGGATGCCGTACGCTATGATCTCAGGGATTCAGTACCACATCATGGGAACTTTGCCACGACTACCACTATATCTACCATGGAAAGTGATGCACAGCGTGTCAAACCTGACGGATGCGAAAGCGATGCCACTCGTCATCGTTCACCTTTTCACTTTACTGGTTTTCTTAGTGTATGTCATCATTATGAAACCATGCGGCTACCACCCTACGGATGTTATCCCAAACTGAGCAAACTCCTGCTGATTCCACCGTACCCTCATCGAAATGAACCTGTGAAAGACGAATATTCGTTCCCTGTGAGACTGCCTGAATACTGCGACTTTGAAAGTCGATTCCAAACCTTTCGAGGTAAATGGCCAAAATATCTCGGAGGACCTACCCCCGAAGAATTAGCTAGAGCGGGATTTATCTACTTGGGCGAAGGGGATAAAGTCAAGCAGCAGGAAGGGTGAACCCTACAACTTTTTGCCTGAACCGTTAAGTAAAAATAAATAACAAAAAATAAGGGTCAAAACGATAAACCGAGCCTTCTAACTATATTATTACCTTTTAGTTTGAAAAACGAATAATAAATCTTTTGGGTTAGCTCATTTTTGTTACTTCATTTTTGACTTTTGCTTTAATGCGTTTAGTTTACTCGGTAGATCTCGTACAAAGTTGTAGAGTTCACCCTTCCTGCTGCTCATAGAAAGGGGAAATAATTCTCTAGCAGAGTTAATCACAGATTAACCAAAGATTTTATCCAGACCTATACGATATCTGGATCTTGGGTCATGAAGATTTATTGTTATAAATCCGAACGGAGCAGATTGTGCTTTTGAAAAGAAGCTTTTAAACTTAATCATGTCCATGTCCCCTGAACACCAAGTATAATAAATATTCTGTAGAGTATAATTATCTACTCCATTAAACACAACCAAAATATTGCAGTTATCTCTGATCACTTTAGGTATCTGTGTATATCGTTGTGTAACATAAATCACGTCAGTATTTTTGTGACGACCTCGAGAAAATATTCTAGCTGGATTTGTTTGTCTGTCCAACATAACGTCATCGTACACCACTAAATTATTAATAAATCCATCTAGGTCATCTACAGATGGAGCCTCATCAATATCGGTAATAAAGTCAACAACATCATCACCATCTTCATTCAGCAATTTTGCATTTTCATTAAAATCTTTAAGTACTTTGTAACAGTGTTGATCATCTAAGGATGGTGCTACTAAATACAATTTACTCCATTTTAACCATCGCATTATTAAATTTAATAATAGTTGTGTTTTACCCGATCCAGATGGACCTATTATAATCATTCTTATCGAATTTGGTAATGCTGGATGATGCTTCACTTGCTCCTGTTTTCGTGTCGCCGAAAAGTCAATTATATCCATATTATTAATAACATGAGTCTATATTGTGTTCGATGTAGATTATCTACACCCACTACTGGACTGACAACAATAATAACAAAAAATAAACGACGTGCATTAAAAGGTAAATGTGTAAAATACGGCACGAAAAAATATAAATTTATCTCCATGTCTGATTCCCTGACAAAGTCAGGTACAAAGACAGGTGGAGATATAGCCGCTTTATTAGGAAAATTACCAGGAACTCCGTGGGCTAAATATGCTGGTGAGAAACACTTACCAGGATATAATTATTGTGGTCCTGGAACCCGACTTGACATCCGACTTGATGATCAAGATCAACCAAGACCAGGAGAGTATCCAGTAAATAAGATTGATCAAGCGTGTCATGTTCATGATGTTGCGTATAAAAGTAAAGATTTACAACAAAGACATCTCGCAGATGTAAAATTGATTCATGCATTAAATTCTATACCTAATAAATCTGTCAGAGATAAATTAGCTACTTTTCTAGTAAAATCTGCCATGAAGGGTAAAATAATGCTAGGGGCTGGTAATTAATTATATAAATATTATAATGGAATCCATTTATTATAGCCCAAGAGGATATTGGAGAGGTAAATCAGCTATTACTAAATTATCTGAAGCAGTAAAAGTTTCACGTTCTGTTGCTGCAGCGTGGTTAGCACGACAGGCAATATGGCAAATTTATCTACCACCACCTAAAAAAATTCAGTATGCACATTTTGATGTCAACGTCCCTAATGAGGTTCATCAAGCGGATATTTTATTTTTGCCACACGATACCATTAAAATTGGTAGACGTCAATCACGCACATACAAATACGCATTAACTGTCGTTGACGTTGCAAGTAGATATAAAGAAGCGGAACCATTATCAACAAAGACAGCATCCGAAGTTTCATCTGCGTTTGAACGAATTTATCAGCGAGGACCTTTGCGATGGCCACAGTTATTACAGGTTGATCCTGGCAAAGAATTTCTAGGAGTAGTATTATCGTTAATGAAGAAACATAACGTTAAAATCAGACGAGGACATACTGAAATTCATCGTGATCAGTCAATTGTTGAACGATTTAATCGAACACTTGCCGAGCGGTTATTTGGATACCAATATGCAAAAGAAATATCTACTAACTTTAAATCTGGTGAGCGATCTCGTGAATGGGTTGCAAGGTTACCAAGTGTGATAGCTGCATTAAATAATGAAATTACTCGTTCAACTTCCATGAAACCTTCTATTGCGATCACAAAAATATATATACCCCGTAGTAATGACAGACAACAACCTCAACCAGTATTAGGTAATGCAACTGTAAGATATTTATACGAACCTGGTGAACTTGAAGGTGGTAAAAAAAGAACAACCGATCCTATCTGGAGCGTGACTACACATACAATTTCTAGTGTGGTTAGATCCACTGGTAGACCTCCAATTTACAGATTAGATTCTACCGCACCTCAACGTGGATTTGTACATGAACAATTACAGGTAATCCCTGAAGACACACAATTACCACCACATACAATTACATAACCAGAACCAGGGCGTGCAGCGCCCCGACGTCGATTACACTCGAGACAGGTCAGCATCATATTATCACGTGTATGACCAAGATCACTATTAATTCTATCTACGGTAAATTGTCTTGGATTATTATTCGAATATTGCCATAACATATTACAGTTGCAACTTGTACAATTATTATTCTGTTGTGCTTTTAGTTTTATAATAAATTCAACATCAATATCAAAATCACGTTTATTTTTTTTATCACACTGCTTATAACCAGATAGTTTTTTTTCTTATTACGTCATTATTAACAGTCTGATCATTATTTTCTGTAAAATTCATAATAACCCTATGTAGTTGAGATATTCTTCTGACTCTAGAAACTGCGAGATAGACTAAATTCGACCATTCGATCCGATCATCTATAATCCAAATATTTGTATCAGAAATAGTTAACCCCTGTGAAGAATGGATTGTTATAACATATCCTAATGTCCACGGTGATTTATTCATATTCAGCGCATTCTCAACGACATTAATATCGACTAAAACAATATCATTCAAGACAAGATTCTGTACTCGGACACTTTCAGTATCTCCACCAGGAATTTCAACATCAATATTCTGTCGTCGAGAATCTGCTGGGCGATAACATAATGGTACTGGTAGATCTGGAAACTTTTCTTTATGTAACAGAAATAATTTATTCTGTAGTTCATCACGAACTATCTTTCTACTTGCAACTATTAAATCAGTGGGATTCCATCAATTTAGAAAATCACTCATAGAAGTCTCTGGAATTACTCCGCGCATTATTTCACATTGTACTCTGTCTGGTTGTAGTCTGATTAATCTTTTAAATTCCTTCCGTGGTTCATCAATAGCTCTATGATCATCATTTATTTCTTCATAATAATCTACATTATTCTTCAACCATTCATGTGGAGATTGTCCAATAAAGGGTGGTGGTTGACCATGATCACCACACATTATTATAGCAGTATTTTTCGTCAATAACCATTAAAGAAATGTTTTTAATATTTCTAACGGCACCGTGCATATCTCGTCCCAAATGATAATTTTAGGTATATATTTTTCACCCATTCGTTCGGGAGTCCATGTGTCTCCACACCATCTAAAGAAACTATGATAAGTACACGATTTTACTCCTCGTTCTTTTATTTCTCTGGCTAATTTATGTGTCGGTGTCAAAACAATTATATCCGAATTATTATTCATGAATAATTTAATCACACGTGTTGTTTTACCTGAACCACCGCATCCATTAAGATAAACAGTTTTATGTCTAGATATATGATCATATACAGATGGTGCTGATGAATTTGATACCTGATTATTATTTTTGTGATATATTTCCTTAATTTCAACGTCGGCAGATTCAGAATAACTAAGTATATTTTCTTGTTTTATTCTCCATGACCCCCATTCACCATTACCAAGTAGTGGTTTTAATAAATCCGTATATTTTTTATTTATGTAGAACGAATCCGTTGCGACTCTGACAGCATCACGAGGAAATCTATTTATCATAGACAGTAGATTTATAGAAACATATGCCAACATAGAAGATCTTAAATGAGTAAATTGCGGTGAGTCACCATCAAGATAACTCACAATTGTACCTAGTTTGGTTCCGTCTGACAAATAAGCATTACTCCGATTTATAAATGTGTTTTTTTCTGTTGTATCAGCAATTATAAAATCGAGTTCAGTATCGTCCATAATCAATCTTGTACAGTGTCTTTTATGATCATAGGCTCCTCCTTGAGTAAATTTACCAATTATCCTTCTACCAAGATCTTTTGCAAGTTTTTCATCATGCTTGTCTCTGCATTTACGTATATTATTAGTAATTTTAATAATATCATCTTCATTAAGATTAGGGAATTCTTTCCTGACATCATCAGTATTAAATCTATTTGGTTCTGGTAACCAAATTTGTTTCTGTGGACTATATGATATAATCGCCTCACTCACCTGTAAAGATATTAAAATTCCAACATCAAGCATATATCGCAATAGTACTATTGGAACCCAACATCGCTCTGAAAAATGTCTTCCAAACCAAGGATAAGTAATCGGATGGAGATTTTCTGCAAATTCGAATGATTCTACATGAGCAAATCCTGTTAAATCAAAATCTGGTAAATGTCCGTTTATTGCAACCCTGGTCATTTTGTGTGATGGATGTTCGAATCTCTTAAAGTATTTAGAACATTCTCCGTATCCAATAAAACTTCCAGGATAACATGCCACCATATCGACGGATATAATGTCACTATAGTTGTATTTAGTATTCCATAATCCTCCGTGTCCATATTCTACGCAACTTTTATGAATATCCTCAAGAAATTTCGATCGTGTTGGTTTCCATAAATTTTTCTCCTGAGCAAAATGAGCTGCTACGGATGGAACTGTAAAACAATTATTTAATAATTGTCTAATTTTGACATCGTCTGAAGTATATTTCAGCGCAAGATTTTCCATTCCTACATTAAGAGATTCTGTACGGTAAATATCACCATTAGGCCGTACAAACTGATCGTAATGATCATATTCCGAACTCTGAAATAACCAAACAGACACAGGATCACTTTTACTGATATTCTTGATAAAATCAAATATATGACCATCATAAAATTTAACTTTTCTATCTCGTGGAAATATTGTTACTGCTGAGGTCCATGCGTGCGAATTATGATCAATAATATCTATTGGAGCTCCATTTTTTGTGTATTTTGGTTTATATAAAATCTCTCCCGTCAACGTTTTTACTGTTATTGGGAATTTCAATTTCTTTTCTAGTTCAGCAACATCTTTGATAGATGCTCCGGTATCTTTAACTGATTCTGCCCAAGTATTTATTTTTTTACGTCGTAAATCTGTTAAACCATTACCACGTATCGCATTTGTAAAATATTCTGTAACTCGTTCAGCTACACAGTTTATTCTTGATTCTGACAATTTCATAGGTTTTAGATCCCCGACATCAGGTTTATTATTCAGCGGAAATATTCCATATACAACTGCAGTTGCTGGATAACTCTGTATATAATATAATTTGTCAACACCTGTTAGTATTCCGGGCTTAGATTTATTATTTAAGAGAACAGTATTATTTCCTGATTGTATGTGTACTGGATCGCGTTTGTCACGAATAATCCAAATATCTTCTTTTGTATTTACAATAAATTTTATTAAAATAAAATATCTTTGATCATCAAGGTGATTAATAATTACCTTTCCTCGTTTGTCATTCATCATATTAGTAACATTTCCGACTCTGAATGTTGACCATACATGAGCAGCATCATCGTCACGAAATTCATTTTTTGCTTCACGAATACGTTCGATTATATCCTCATCTGTTAATGCCAGATCTTGCATCAAAGTACTAAATTTATATTCTGATAATCTGTCAAGATCAAATCTGGATATCTGAGGTTCAATTGCCGATAATTCCTCCATATAATTAAGACAAGTATTTAAATTAAAATTTTAGTATATATATAATGACTGAAATAAAGAACAAATGTGTTTGGCTCAGAATTGGATATACTTCTCTTTGTAATAAACCGTGCGTGAACAAATACTGCGGATATCATGCACAAAGTTTCAAAAATGGAAGTACAGGACCAATACCGTGTATTCAGTGTGGTGTTGGAGTCAGAGGAAAAACTCAATTATGTCTAAAATGTGGCGGAAAAAATATAGAGAATTAAAACGATATTATGACAAAAAAAAATAATACATCACCAGGTAAATCTCCTATACAAACCGTAGAAGATTATCTGGTCAGATTTCAAAATAATGATTTAGACAAATAATATTATTATATAAAATGACTCAGACAAATCAGACTTATGATGAAATTATCGACGATGATATTATAAGAGAATTAAGAAAAAAAGCATTTCGTAATAAATACGAATTTGTGAAACATCCAGTATATACAAATTATGAAGCATCCCGAGATGGTGTGATCAGAAACTGTAGATTGAAAAAACCAGTCGGTAATCTTGATAATGCTGGTTATTTTAGATTTAATGTTGCTAAAGGAAAAAATTATTTATCAAGTAGATTCATCTACGAATGTTTTCGTGGAGTAGTTGAAAATGGACTTGTAGTTGACCACATTGATGGAAATCCCAAAAATAATCGGTTATCTAACCTACAGGCTATTACACAGAGTCATAATAATACACGTGGAAATACTGGAAAATGTAAAAAGTTTGCAAGAAGATCTATTAAATCCATAAATACAGAAACAGAACAGGAAATAACTTTTCCATCAATTAATGCGGCTGGAAAATATTTTGGCATACATCCACAATCAGTACAACGTGTCGCGAATAAATTATACAAATCAACATATTCAATAAAATACGATCAGTGGATAATATTTGAATATATCTAATTCTGTACTCTTAATAAATAAATTGTATATAATTCGATTTTATATTTTACCTTCACCGTCGCTGCTCTCGGTGTCACTTTCACTTTTGACAGAATCAAATAACATAATTTTTCTTAATTGAATTACACGATTATCCACGATCTTCTTTTTCTCGTATTCACGAGATAGTTCGGATCTAATATTTTCGATCGAACGTGCAAGAGGCGCAAATAGTTTTACCTGTTTGTCATTTACCATTGACAAGGATTCAAGCATAGACTGATAAATTGATTTTACAAATTTATAATTAGATGGTAATGTGTATTGATTGTCAATTTTTCTTTGTTTTAATATTTCATAATCGCATAATATTTTTTCAGGATCGAGATTATCAGATAGATTTATTCTGTTATGTTTTAATTTTTTAATAGCAGAAATAATATTATTTACATTTTCTTGGTTCATTATATAATAATTATTTCTTTAAAATAAAATAGCATCGCTCCGAATACTGTCAACATTCGTCAGCCATAGGAATCGAACCACGGTCGTCAGTATCATAGTTGCAACAACTTACCCAATAAATTTTAATTTTCTGTCAGATTTCAGAAATCTAGCAGATTTCAGAAAATCTAATATATTTTCCACAGAAAAAATAATAAAATAATAATTTCTAACAGATTTCAGATTTCTACAAATAATAATATTAATAATAATTTCTAACAGATTTCAGAAAATCTAATATATTTTCCACAGAAAAAATAATAAAATAATAATTTCTAACAGATTTCAGATTTCAGATGGTAGATTTCAGAAAATCTAATATATTTTCCACAGAAAAAATAATAAAATAATAATTTCTAACAGATTTCAGATTTCTACAAAATAATAATATTAATAATAATTTCTGAAAATCTAACGGATTTTCCACAGATTTCATGATTTTGTCAGGCCTCATTTACAAATATTATAGATAAAATTAACAAAATTTACAAATAATAATAATAATAATAATATTTTCTGACAGTTTTCAGAAAATCTGTTAGATTTTCCACAGATTTTGTTAATCAGTCGGGTAATTATACCCGGCAGATTTCAATTTCTGATGAATTTTATAATTTAATCGTGTAATTATACCCGACGGATTTCAATTTCTGGTAAATTTCATGATTTAGTCAGGTAATTATACCCGGTGGATTTCAATTTCTGATGAATTTTCACAGAAAAATAATAAAATAATAATATTTACAGATTTTTCACAGATTTCCACAGAAAAATAATAATAATTTCAGAAAATCTAACAGATTTTTCACAGATTTCAGAAATCTAGCAGAAAAAAAATAATAAAATAATAATATTTTCAGATTTCTGCCAGAATCAGCAATTATTTTTTCCCTTATTATATTAGGAAATATTTAATCAGACGTTCTAAGAGCGTATATATAAATTAATATTAAGAGATTCTTGTCTTAGATCCAAAATATTTCCTGCCTGGTCAGTGAGTTTGAAATTTATTCTTGTCAGAAATGGATTATGAACTCGTAAATAAATTGGGTTAATTGGTTCAGACACAATTAACCAACGGGGGGGGTCTTTAGGGCTAAATGAATATAGTATATACCCCTGTTCCGCAGTGCCACTGCGGTGATTAGATTTTGAAAGATCGACTTGATAACTATCATCAATTACGTCACATACCAGATTGACTGCAATTGTTGTTGTTATATTAACAATACCAGGTGATATATGTCGACCACCACCGTGTGGATCATTATTATATTTAAGAATAGTTGGTGTAGGTATTAATTTTTTCCATGAATCACATATTCTTTTAAACTGTTCATCAATAAGATCATTAACTGATTTCTTTAGCTCTTCAGAATTAAATCCAGGAATTATAAATGTTGATAGTTGTTCTCGCGTAATTCCGAAATGTTTTAGAAATACTGTTGTGAACAGAAGATTTACTCTAACACCTCGAGGTGGACCGTCTTCATTAATTATATATAATAAATCTTTATATCGTCTATCTGCTGTTATGTTCACTAATTTTTTTTCTCTATTAACAATAATATCATTCATGAAATCTAGGTCTGAAGCAACTTGATTCAAATGTTATATTACTTCAATTATTTGATTTTTTAAGTCATCGTTGTAGGAAGTGCTAATGCTGGAAAATAAATTTCTTAGATAATTAAGTACACGTCCGTGTTCAGACTTAATTGTATTAGCATATGAATTTATTTCATCAACATCAAGTACTATTATTTTACCTTTTTTACCATCAACTATTTTTGTAAAATGGGTTTCTGTTTTATCTATATAATGTACAACTCTATCACCAAAATATCGTCGCCATGGATAAGCATTTTTTTCTGTTCTATATTCTGGAGGTTTTATAAATTTTTTAACATCTATGACAAAATCAGATCTCTGTGGTTCTGGTGGTGCTTGATAAACTGGTGGATATTCAGGCCAACCTAATACTGATCTAATCGAACTTTGATAAATATCTACGGAGTAATCGGGAGAATTTATTTCAATAATCGCAGATAGTGTTGGTTCCTAGACAGTAATTGCTATTTTTGATTCTTTTCCTGTAATAGATTTAATTCTGCGTTGGAACTCATCATTAATCTGTTCTATTTGATAACTGCCCGTTGGAATAGAAACTATTTGCCAATCAGGAGTTCCATCAGGTTTATTCTTATTAGCAAATATTAATGAATTATTTGGCTGTAGTCCACCAAATGGATTTGATCTAATGTTGGGCCAGCTATAATAAACTCGTAATTGTGCTAATGCTATTTCTTTTGCAGGAATTGCGGTTGGAAAATTGACACTAAACTCAGGATTAGTCGAACTTAACGATATCATCGTAGTTTTTGACGGAGTTGTATTAGTGACAATCTGCTGAAGTAATTCCCTGTCTGTCATTATTATTATTGTTGTTATTTAATTCATTAAAATCATTTGCGATCACTTTAAAAGCATCATCATAAGTTTTCATCATCATCGCAAATTCAGTATCAGATATTTCACCATCACTGACACAAGAAGAAATATACAAAGATAATTTAGAACATGCCTCTACCACTGTGTGTAATTTAATTATATAATCGTGCAATTTAGCATTTGTACAAGTATGTATCTTTTTGGTTATAATACCTAGAACACCAGCAATAGTCGTTGATGCTGAAACAATAATGGTTATAATAGTAGGTGCTGTCATCGTCAATGTTGATAATAATAATCCTGTTCCAGTAATACCAGCA
>JAECUM010029571.1:0-14202 GCA_016617855.1 Megalonaias nervosa
GGTGAAAGGAAAAATAAAGAGAGATAAACATTTAAAAAGATGTCGTACTCGATTACTTCATGAGGCAAATTGTAAAACGATACATGAGGTAACAATTTGATCAGAAAAGCCCTTTCATTTTTTAGCGTAGTCAGCGATGTCTACTCTTCTTTAAATGATGCATGATCTCACGAAATTTTTTCGAATGGATCAGTCTGGGGGTTTTTTCCGTTTTATTGTTGTTGTTTGGGGTTTGACGTCATTTCTTTAACGCATGATACATGCCGGCCAGTATAACTGCTGGAGGAAGAAACCGGGAAAACCCCGGTAAAAACCATCAACCCACGGGAAGCTATTGGCAAGCCTTCTCACATACCCATATTGGCCGAGCCCTAAACTCGAACGGAGGTGAGATGGCAGTGATCGGTAAAGGCGAGCACTTTAGACCACTAGGCTACCCGGGGCCCTATTTTCGGTTTTGCTTTCACGAGATTTGAAAATTTCGAACTAATTATGATTACACACACACACACACACACACACACACACACTCACACACACGCGCGCGCGCGCTCAGCACTAAGAGGTTAGTGTTAGGACTAGTCGGCCTGGTGTCAGGATAATGTGACTGTTGGGGCATCATGCTACATGTCTGCGGTATGATGTTCCGGTGATTGGCATCACTATAAACAGACACACTACAGGCATCGTAGCGATATGACTGAACAATTGTTAAAGCTACGATAAAAATCCAACACACACACACACACACACACACACACACACACACACACACACACTTCAACCTGCTGCCTTCTAGGTCTTTACAATTACTATCACTTTTGGGAACATTATGGTAATGTATATGCAGAAGTTGCAAGAAGAAACCAGTATACTCCAGATGTGGGCAGGAGGGTCACGATGGACCGTCCTGGTCAGAGAAAATCTCTTGTGCAGGCCATTTCTCGTGCTCTAGAGATTGTCCTAAATGGAAAGCGTGCAACAAGAGAAACACGCGAATTTTCCCGAGGCCATAAAGTCCGTAAAAGCCTCGGCTTCACATAACACAGCAAGTCTGCTTAACAACTTTTATGATCACCATAACAGTTTTGACTTTAAATGTATCAACAAGATAGGAAAGAAGATAGAAAATGTCGTTCGTTTCAAAAACACCGTCAGTACTCTCTTAAAGGTAATCCAGAGCTACCTGCAATCTCGTAAAGGATCCTACTAACCCTAAATCTGATTGTCTCCGATCCATCTCTTTTACTTGACTTCTGGTGATGATTTAAGCGATAGTAATCACCGTCATATATATATATATATATATATATATATATATATATATATATATATATATATATATATATAGCATAGTATATATAAAGAATACAAATCATATGGCGAACAACAGTCCTTTCGAGTGTACTGGATCCAGCATATGTTATTCGCCATATGATTTGTATTCTTTATATTATCAACCTCGTATGGCACGATCTACCTTTGGTGTGATCTAACACCCTTTCAGTTCTGTATTTTATGTCGTCTTAGTGTATACGTTTCAATGTTTCCCTTCTTGTATTTAGATATTTGCCGCATTTATTAGAATGGAGACGATGTCTCAACAAATACAGAAAACATTCAAAACTTTACGCAATGAAACTAATGCCTTACTTCGTCTAAAGCATCATCGCACTCTCTTGCATCATTTTCTCGAAACAAACACAGTCACTAAAGGTCTTCAAATTCATGTCAAGCCGCAAATTATTGGCAAGAGTTCAAACAGATTCAACAAAAGATGGAATAAAATAACCCACGATGCGTCCATGAAACTCACAGCCCTCCTTGGGGAGAACTTAAATCATCAATATCTAGTCAAACCAGCAACCACTGAAGAACTGAAACAACAGCTGAATTCAGTTTCCACAGAAGAACAATTGCAAACGTTTTACTCTAAATTAAATTAGGATCAACAAAGACTCTCTGCAAAACTATACCAAGTCAGAGAAAGAAAACTTAGAAGTTTTGATCTACAACCAAATCACTGTTGTGAAGAAACTTCAATTGACGAAATCTCTTCTAAGAACAACCGTAAGAAGCAAAATCGCCGTAAAAGGAAGAATCGTAAGCACTCTGTAGCAAAAATTAATTCATCTGTTACTAACACAGTGGTCAAAATCTTGAAGTTAGAATTTACGGAGGCAGAAATAAAACTTTTATCGAAGGATTTGAGTTTCTGTCCCCGTCCAAAGACATACGACAGAGGGAAATTAAAAAGAACACCGAAGAGTTTAGCCGCCGAATAAGACTCAAGGCCCATTTTGCCTTGCAGCCAACAAATAGATCAGAGAAAACTATAAGCTGCGACCAACCCATATTTAGAAAGAAAAGTAATTGGACCCCACCAAAAAGTTCAATTCCAAATCTAGAAGCCTTTATCAACTCAGTTGAAAATGACACTTCCAGACACATCAACCATACTAACAAATACTCTAATTTGACAAAAGAAGAATCAGATGCCCTACACTCACTGAAAAGCAGAACAGACATCATAATTAAGCCTGCAGATAAGGGTTCCGCTGTTGTCGTTATGAATAGGGAAGACTACATTAGTGAAGCAAGTAGACAACTAAGTGACGCTAGGTTCTACCAAAAACTAGACCATGATCCAACACTGGAATATGCAAAAACCACCAGTAATATTATTGACGAGGCGTACCAAATCGGGCACATAGACCAGCAAACGAGAAACTACTTAAGCCAAGAAAATCCAAGGGCAGGTAGATTTTATCTTCTACCCAAAATACGCAAACAAGGAAACCCGGGCAGACCTATAATCTCCGGTAACGGGCATCCCACAGAAAGGATATCAGAATATTTGGATCATTTTATGAGACCACGTGTCCACAAATTACCATCATATCTTCAGGACACGACAGATTATCATAAAATGCAAAGCAAGCGAACCATTACTGCCAGATACATTACTTGTTTTCTCAGACGTCACATCTTTGTATACTAACATACCGCACAACGAAGGGATACAGGCGTGTAGAGAAGCATGGGAAACAAGAACTGTAGACAATCCACCCACATACTTCCTAGTCCAACTCCTGGAGCTTGTCCTAAAACTCAATAACTTTGAATTTAATGAAGAAAACTACCTCCAAGTCAATGGAACCGCAATGGGTACAAAAATGGCCCCTTCGTATGCTAATATTTTTATGGGAAAACTGGAGGGTCAACTTTTAGCCTCGGTTGAACTTACACCATACCAGTAGGTACGCTTTATCGATGATATAGAAATGAAGTGGCAACATGGAAGAGAAAGTCTGGACGAGTTCATATCAAAGGCAAACAACTTCCATCCTTCAATAAAATTCACAGCAGAAATCTCCAACTCAAACCACGTTTTGCTAGACACAGCAACCAGACTGGTAGAAAATAAACTCCATACAGACATCTACTCGAAACCAACGGACAAACACCAGTATCTCCTCCCAACCAGCTGTCATCCAAAACACTGCATTAGGAACATCCCATATAGCCAGGCACTGAGGATACGCAGAATTTGCTCCGACGATGAAACATTCCTGAAAAGGTCTGAAGAGCTATCTGAACATTTAATTTACTGAGGCTACGACAAAGACCTGATTGCGGAGGCAACCCAAAGGGCTAAACAAACAAACCGCGATGACCTACTAAAATATGGAAAGAAGGAAAAGGCTGATAGGGTACCATTTATCCTAACCTACCATGCAGACAACCCCAAAGTAGGTAAAATCATCGGGAAACACTGGCCAAAATGCCTAAAGGACATCCTAATCAGGGCGAAGCTAACGTCAGTCACTAATCAAGACCACCCTAGTCAATCTGGTCCCTGTGGCGATAAAAGGTGCAAATCCTGTCAACATATAATAGAGACCAGGACATTTTCTAACACAGTGACTAGAGAAAAACTAAACATACATGGTTCAAACAAAACGTGCAAAACAGAGAATGTAATTTATCTAATCACATGTAAGATCGGTAGCCTTCAGTATGTCGGAGAAACTGAAAAGCTACACAGAAGGATCAACCTTCATAGATCTGACTGGATGACAAAGAAGCTGTACAGAAGCCAGGTCGCAGAACACTTCTCCTCCCCTGGCCACACTTTCAGTGATATAACACTTATTGCAATTGCTCATAACCGGCAATATAACGCAATTAATTTTATTATATATTCTCTACCTTTGTTTCTCAGTACTAAACTTTCCACAGTGTGACAATCAATACAAATCACATGTTAATCAAAAATACCTTCAAAGATGACATCACGGTGAAGTTCTTGCCAAAGGTTCACCTGCATTATTTTGAGAGGCTGGATTGTAAACGAAGCACCTTACAATGGAACACAGATTTCACTTCCGGATCATCACCAAGACCTTACTCACTGTGCACTGTCGCCGAAATACACACAGAGAACCACACCATAAGCTCATATTCTCAAGAATGAACAATTACCTTTAAATCCCTACAAAAAATGTACAAATAAAACTCTTCTGTCACCACCAAAATGAGAGAGGAAAAATGTTATAAAAATAGACTAGAACTACATTCGTGGGTACTGAACCGGAAGTACTAATTGTGACCCGATGCCTGACAGGGTCAGACAATTTCACCTCCATGGACAAAACTTCCATCCGTGATCAAATCAATGTCTCTTAAATACTGCTGCAAAGTTTTAAGGAATTTCATCCATGAATAGGACAGTTAGAGGTTTTTATCTGACACCACTGTAACACAAGCACTAGCCAATTCCAAATGGCCGAATGTCAAAAATGCGCAAAACATAAAGTTTAATTGTGATTTTGCTAATTAAGATGAACACTTCAAATAAACTGCAATTAGTTTTTAGTCCTAACACCAATCTGGAAAGTACTAGAAATTAAACTTGACTGTTAAACTTTCTTAGAAAATTCGATTTTAAAAAATGATACATATTTTTATATAAAAATTTAAATTTAACTTAAATTTTAATGAAAATGTAAAACCTGAAGTTGACAAATTTTATTCTGTGGCAAAGTCTCTCCATTTCTTTATCATGAACATCAATGGTTTTCCTTACCAGATGTGAAGGAATGAAACCAGGGCCTGTCAATCAAAGGTAACACCTGAAATCTGGTAGCATCTACATACACTAGCTAGGGGTACTAACCAAGTACATGACATCATTTCCACCCATTAAGGGGAGGAGCCCTCATATGTTTGGCTTCCAATAGTTTTTAAGAGTTGATGTAGTTCTCTGAAACCAAGCTAGCATGCCTTTCCCTAGTTATATAAGTGAAAGAGAGAGGATACTTCTTGTATTTTACGTGCAGTTATTGTAACGGAAACCATGAAAGGGTACAAGAAGAGGAAGACAACTTTTTCTTTTTAAACCTGGAAATATTCCTCATAACAAAGGAGTCAGATATCTGACTGATGATGCTCTACCAAGTTCCGTGTTGCATCTGTTCCAGTGACCAGAAGAATGGATGCAGACAAGTTGTCTCTCATAGCAGTGACAAAGCCGACAAATTGGGGTCTCCAGTCAGTTCAGGTATCAGACTGTAATGGCACACCTGGGTCTGCAAAAATTCTACGACCATCATCCAAAGCAAAATTGGACCTGAAAGAGACATAATTGAATGAGCACGATGGGACACGTATCATCTGCATGAAAAAAAATGTTGAGATGTGGAATGATATCATTCATCGCCATGGTAATCAAGTCAACATATGTGACAGACCAGAGTTCCAAATTGCTAATGAAAGAAAATGGGGACTTGCTTGGAAGCATAAAATGATGTGTAAAAACTGCAGCTTTAAGTCACCAGAGTATAAGTTGAATGAGGAGATAAAAACTAATAAACCTGGGCCAAATCCTGCTGCTGTAAATATGATGTTTCAAGCTGGACTACAAGATACACCAATGGGCAACACCAGGGCTAGATACTTGCTTGCAGTCACTGACATTCCTCCACCTAGCAGAACATCTATGCAAAGGGCCTCCAACTTTGTAGACAAAGCAACTGTGGAGCTCAATGAAATAGATATGATAGACAAGCTGAAACTAGTCAGACAGGTTAATGTCATGCGCGGTGTTCAGCATCCGGAGCAAATAAATGTTGCTTTTGACGCAAGATACAATGCCATTAGATTTGGACTAGAAAAGAAACCTGGTCAAAGTTCATCACAAGCTCTTGGAATTGCCTGCGAAACTCTTACAGAGAAGCAATGTATTGTGGGGACTACAGTAGAAAGAAGTTGTGTTGGACTGGAGCATGGCTGAAGGGGAAAGGTTTTGATGTGCAATGTCCAGGAGGTCATGTTGACTGCACAGCAAATCTGTCACCAGCTGCACCACATTCAGAGTATGAAATGGCAAGAGAAATGGGAAAAAAGAGATTCTCATTAGACATGCAGCAACAGATGGAGATGCACAGGCTGCTGCTGGCTTCCAAGATGCTTACAGCATTCTTCATCCAATGTGGGAAGTAGAAAGACTGTCGGACCCCGTCCATTTGGGTCGTTTACAGTTCAAACGGTGTAATTCTGCAATATTTAGTGAAAACATGTTTCCAGGAATAAGAACAAGAGAAGGAAAAAGGCTCAAACAGAAAATTTTCAGCCAAGACATTAAAGCACGCTGCAGTTTGATCTTCAAACAACTGATGGAGGACAATAGTGGTGATGTTACAAAAATTAAATGTCAACTTCCCCAAGCACTGGATGCTACTCTGCGCTGTTATACAGGGGACGGCTCAAAATGCCAGCATTATTCAAAGGTCTGTGGGGGAGGAAGTACTAACAGCTTGTGGATGCGATCAGCATACCTGGGCCCTCATCAAGTGACTCATCTTAACATGACAGAAAATGATAAGAATATCCCGCTAGAAGTTCTGAAAATGAAACTCTCCTGTGATGTTGTAGAAAGACTGCGACTGAACACAAACACAGAAATGTGAGGCTGTGAACAGATCAGTCAGTGTTTCATTACCTAAAAATGTGAACTATTCCAGAAACTTTGAGGCAAGAGTGCATTCAACAATGCACAGACTCAAAAACAGCCTGGGATCATCACTGAAAACAAAAGTGACAAACTTGGGAGGTAAGCTTTCAACAAGGACTCTGAGATCACTGGAGACAATGGATAAAGACTGCACTTACCATGAGTTGTATCAAAAGCATCCACAAATCAAGCAACGTATTCTATCAAGACGACGAAATATGATACAGGCCCATCTGAGGTACAGGACTCAGCATCAGAAGATCATGGCTCGACGCTTCGCATCTCGTAATGATCGGGATTTCCGATGCTGACAACTCAACGTGATCTAGCAGTCATGATCGCATTACTGTGAAACTATTATATATGTACATTATCAGATATCAATATATGAATTCACAGTTAAAGACGTCTTGCATGCCACATTGTCAGGATCTCTCGCCTAGTTTGAAATTGTTGACTGGCATCATGACAAATTTTGATTGGTTTATCAATTGGCATGTGGCTGGAGGTTATATAATTCCCCCCCCCCCCCGGCTCATTGTTTGACAAACAAATGCCAGGTTGTATCAGGCGCTTAAATCAACATCTTGCTAAGACTCAACTTCTGTATAGCAGGTCCGTTTAAAATGATAATGAAGTAGACATTATATATTTTTTATAAGTGAAAAGCTACGTGTATGTTTATTAAGTGGAATCTGATTTAATTGTTCGAGGATAAATCATCAGCATTGCAGATTACTTCCACAACAGTGGAATTCTTATGGATATTCGCACAGAATAAATAACTAAAACACCCCATAATATTCTAGACTCTGAAGAATGAATGCAGAGGGAGAATGAGATAAAACTTAAAATAACTAACATTATGCAATTTAACAATAAGATTTATTCTTTTAATCCTTTCTTCTAATACCAATTTTATTGTTTCAGATCTGTTTTGACTGTCAGTTTGTTCAAGACCCTTTTGCCCAGACGCTTTCAGTATTTAATCTATTCATTTTGGCCCAGAAGCTTTCAGTATTTAATGTATTCATTTTGGCTCAGACGCTTTCAGTATTTAATCTATTCATTTTGGCCCAGACGCTTTCAGAATTTAATCTATTCATTTTGGCCCAGACGCTTTTAATATTTAATTTATTCACAACTTATTTCAGTTTTAAGGACCACTACACAGTACAAGCAATTGGTTCCCCCATTATATACTTTTGTCATACAATGAATTTTCCATTATTATGAACAATGCTAAAAAAGTAATACAGACCCTTCGACGTTTACATTTTACATTAGAGCTTCAGCAAGAAAATCCTTTTTTTTTTTTTTAAAAAAAAAAGTATTTGGAAAAAAACATTTTAGATTAAATATTAGAAGATATAAAAACAACTTTCCTACATGTCTTATTAGCATTACCAGTGGTAATTTCTGAATCAAAAGATTTTAAGAGATAAAATGACATTTGTAAAATCAATAATTCAAAGCCCTGTTTCTTCTTAGCGTTAAATTATTAATTTTCATTTCCTTTTGTCAACTGATCCTTTGAACAAGTACTTTTATATCAAATTATTGAATTTACTAATGAACCAGTGTGAAGGATCTGAAATACACATGAAAATGTAATTTAGTTTGATGATGAAAGCGACTTTCATCACAGTAATTATCCCATTAGGGTAAGAATTTTCTTTGACCACTGAGTCAATAAGATTTTCTTTTCATTTAATTTACCATCATAATTAAATTTAGAATGGGATTTATATGGTTAGAGAACATAAGGCATCATATTCTGAAAGATGCATCAATTCTACATAAATTATATTTTTGTACCAAATGGCAATTACACTTCCTATCCGTACTGCTTTTGTTTTCTCTCTATTTATATTAAGAGGTCGCGGATTCGAACCACGGCCGAGTCCTACCAAAGACTTATAAAAATGGTACTAACAGCTGCCTTGCGCGGCGCTCAGCATTAAGAGGTCAGGATAAAGTGACTGGGTGGGATATGAACATATGTCTGCGGTCTGATGTCCCAGTGCTAGATATCACTATAAACTGCCACACAGCAGACATCGTAGCGATATGACTGAAAAATTGCTAAAGCTACGTTAAAAATCCAAATCACACACACACACACACACGCTCTCTCTCTCTCTCTCTCTCTCTCTCTCTCTCTCTCTCTCTCTCTCTCTCTCTCAAGACGTGAGATTTTTAGTATAATTGAAATGTGAGCAGTGTATTCCAAAGAGATTTTTTTACACATCCATACAGAAATAATGTAGTACTTTCAGAATGCGGTGATATGAAAAAGTATTTCCAACTTATATTGATACAGTAATAAATTTGGAATATGTATATTTGTATATAGCTCTTCTTTTGAAGGATTTCTTAGATTTTCATGATAACTTGTTTGATTTTGGGAACTCGGTGTTGGGGAAATAGTCCTCAGCCCGAATACTTAGCGAGTTGCTATGGGCAAACGTCACAGAATGCAGTGTTGATGAGATTTCATGATGACATGGTTTAATTTTGTAGTGAGTTCAGACCAGAGCCGCATAAGTGGGCCTTTAGCCAGGTAGTCCCTATTAAAATCTAGTTGTGTGGATCGATTATGTGACTCCATGTGCAGTATTTGTGATGGTGACTGATAAAGTGTACAATGGAATAATTGAAAAGGGACTGTTACTTTATTTGGAGACGCCTCTTATTGTTGCTGTGATGGCAAATATGGCATAAGGTTACAGAGAAACTGAGGCCTAAAATCATGATTTGGAATCAGATCACAATTATTAGTTCCGGTTCATGACCCACGAATGTCGTCCCAGTCTATTTTTTTGAGCATTTTTTCCTGTCTCCTTTTGGTGGTGATACAAGAGTTAGATTTAAGCATTCTTGTTATGGATTTAAAGGTAATTGTTTGTTCCGTAGAATATGAGCTTATAGTATGGTTGTCTGTGTGTGTTTCGGCGACAGTGCACAGTGAGTAATAAGGCCTTGGTGATGATCCGGAAGTGAAATCTGTGTTCCATTGCACATTGCTTTGTTTACAGCCGAGCCTCTCAAAGAAATGCCGGTGAACCTATGACAAGAACTTCACTGTGAGTTCATCTTTGAAGGTACTTTAGAATAAGATATGATTTATTATCATTAAGACACAAAGGAAAGTTCAACACTGAGAAACAAATCTATAGAATATATAGCAAAATTAACTGTGTTCTGATTCTACTTGACTGACCTGGGGTAGCGTAGGGAAAATAGTTCCCTGTATTTGGTGTTTGAGTTGTATATTTTCACGACGTGAAATACTGGCGCTATGTTAAGGAGATGTAATAAGGAGAAACCGTGCAGTTGTGAGGTTGGCAGGCAATTGTGAAGTTGTGATGTAAAGGTGTAGTTGTGATATTTGTGGTCATGCATTGATTAGAGGAAAATTATTTATAGTCTGAACGCGTTGGAATTTCCAGCAAAAATGACCAAGTACAATATATTGCAATACTTCGATACAGGTCTAGAGGGTCACAAAAGTGAATAATGCCAGGGAAGTAATCCTTGTAATTCAGTAAACAAGGTTGATACAGTGCTTTCCCTTTATTATTTAGTGTGCATTAAAATCGTTATCTTTGACAGCGGAGATCTGAAAGTCACTGATAAAATGTCATGTTCTGTTTACCAATCAAATTACAGCAATCACATTTATGAAAGTAATAAACTTCAATCGTAACATATGGATTCTAACGATATCGCATCTTAGCATGAAATGCAACGCTCATTCTGATATTACTAAACATAACTGTGTATGTATGATTTGGATTTTTAACGTAGCTTTAAGAATATTTTTCAGTCATATCGCTACGATGTCTACAGAGTAGCAGTTTATAGTGATGTCTAGCACTGAAGCATCATGCCGCAGACATGTAGCATGATGTTTCACACTGTCACATTATCCTGACAATAGGCCGACCAGTCCAAGCACTAACCTTTTAATGCTGATCGCCAAACGAGGCAGCGGCTAGTACCATTCATATAAGTCCTTGGTATGACTCGGCCGGGGCTTCAACTCGCGACCTCCCGCATCCGAGGCGGACGCTCTAACCCCTCAAGCCACCGGAGCGGTCCTAAACATAAATGGAGCGGGAATTCCAAAGTCGATAGAACAAGAATATTTATTGGTATCTATCAGATTAGTTTATTTTAATTACATCCCGATTTTAATCATAGTTGTATGTCGGTAATTTAGAAATGTTTCCTCTAAGAAATTTTAGGGGTGGGGGGTGACGGGGCGGGGCGGAAGAACGTTGTAAACACGAAAAGAATTAAATGCACATTTTGTGATATAAATTTTCTATTTTTTTAAAAATAATTTCCATAATTCCGTGACGATTATCCCAGACATTAAAGTTATTTTGAAACAAGCCATATAACATTAAAGCCATTTTGAAACAAGCGATATTAAATTACAGTTAGGTTATAACAAGCTATCTAACATTAAAGATAATTCGAAACAAGCTATATAACATTAAAGGTATTTTGAAACTAGCCAAATAAATGTACACAGGTCCATATGCATTGATCACTGAGGTTACATGTGAGCATCATCAACTTTGCAACTTCGTGTTTACGTTGTCAGTTAAAAATGAATGCTAGTGTTTTGGATTGGTCAGTTTTGTACAGAAGTCTATTAAGGTATGAGAAAGAATAATGATTAAAGGTCCACTTTCAAAATGGAAAATGTATACTTTAGAGAAGAAGAAAACAACATCATATTATTTCGAGAAAAATGAGACTAGAAAATCAAAATTTGAAGAATATTGAATATTGACTTGCTTGTTTTTTTTCTTTTCAGTTTCTATAGTTTAGAAAATTTACAGAAAGAGAGCGTTTTGTTTTAGCGATTGTCGATAACTGTCTCCATGAGAAAGTTAAACTTTTTGTTATAGATTTATGAAAGTTGTTTTTCAAATACTATTATAGACAAAACCGCATGTTTCTGTGTTATAGTTATGAAGATGTGTCTCTCAATGACTTGTTTCTATAATGAAAAAGGTAATTATGTTGTAGGAAAAAAGTGCGGTAGGAAATGCCCATTAGGGCTCAACATCTAGCCAAAAGGAGAACTCTCTAATGCCCATTTGGGCCTTATATCCTGCCCTAAGTGGAGCTCTGTAGATGATTCCGCAATGTACATGGCAGTTATGATAAATGCCGATGTTCTAAGAATGTTTTATATATTTTAGGATACGTGTCATATACCTGCGTGAGACGTACGGTTCAAAATAAACATATAGCAGTCCTTATCATTGATGCAGCAGTCCTTACCATGGATAAAGCAATCCTAATAATGGATATAGAAGTTCTTAACACGAACAGAACTTGTTTGAAAAGAATATTGGCCAAATAGGTTCGATTTCAATAACATAAACTCAATAGCAGGTAAGAGAGAGAGAGAGAGAGAGAGAGAGAGAGAGAGAGAGAGAGAGAGAGAGACATAAAGTGAGAGAGTATTCATGGTTTATTGGGTGGAGAGTATATTGGTGAGATGTGCTATATGTTTTAAATTACCTTATATCGGTAAAAGAAAAGGTTTTGACTTCAAAATATATTTACGAGTTTCAATCTGTGTGATATCAACGCCTTGGATAAGCAATAATAGGCACATTTGTATTAACAGATGAAAGGTTGATCTCGTCCAATGTTTGATATCGCCTTCCCCTATGGAGGTGGCTAATGGGAATAACTTTATACACATCTACCTTATTTGCCCAATCTGGGTTAAATTTTGTGTGTTTAGCTCAGGTTATTATGCACCTTTAATATATATATATATAAAATTAGCTTGGTGCTTAACGTAAAATTTCTCCAGTTGGTAACGCCAAGAGCATGACATAGGAGGAAAAGAATCTAATGAGGTAATGATAGCAAATACCCCCCAAGATAGATTTAAGGATACTTTTAGGATTCCCTAACTAAAAAGTAAGTCAGTTGGTACCGTAAATATAGTGTTGCGAATTCTCTGTTTATGTATATATAACACACAGCTTCTCAATATGTAAACTTACTTAGTAGCTAAAACGATATCTTGATACATTATGCAAGTTAGTTGGTACCGTAAATATGGTATTGTGAATTCTCTATTTATGTACAATATATGTCGTCTCTGCTGGTCTATTTACGTTGTAACTAAAACGACGATCTCGATTCATTATGTCTGGACTAGATATTTATATATTTACATCTAATAATAGAAGATGTATTGTATGGACATACTTTGTAAATATCACAGATTGTTGCCATATATTAATTTGTAAAAAATGTCAGATAACAGTATATCATAACATACTTCGATAACAAACCTAGACAGATTAAATGCATTGGGACAGAAATATAAGGTTATCCGTAAATTTATATCAGAATTTATTATGATGAACCGGATTATATCCCTTTACTTTACGTATCAATGCTTTCTTTCTGGTCTGAGTTAGCTGTTAAATACACATTTCGCTTACATCTCGCAATGGCATAAGAAAAAATAATTCAGGGCTCGAACAGGATATCCATAAATGGAACAGTGAATAATCTGAACAAACTCGATAAATTCAGAGTATATCCAAAAACAGATCAAGAAATGTGATCGGAAATAATCTTAAGTGGACAACCAGATCCTTTTCAGAGTATGGGTAAACAGACACACACGTGGACGCACTGAACTCAATGAAAAGATGCAGCCCCGAAATTCTGCCCGAAATAGTTAATAAATATAGGGCAAAAATCGTGAAATGTTGGAATCGATAAAATGTAGCCGTATTTTATCTTTATTGGTTTTCTAAGGACCAAAACACTTGATACTTTTTACGGGACCGCACACACGATTTTTGATAATTATCTGTGAAATTTGAAGAGTGTTGCATCACTCGACGAAATTTCTATTTGTTGTCTTTATAGAGCAGTTTCAACTTTGATATGCAGCGGCGCTAACCACTCTCACCCCAAACTCCGCTGAATGTATAACTGTGTGTATCTTGACAACAATTTACGCTTAAATGATTTTATAGTCAATGAGCAGTCTAGTTTTCTTCCATTCAACATTGATTTAGCTGATACACGTATAATACACTACTCTTCAAAATAAGAACAGGGGTGGAGGCTTACTATATATGTGCAGGTAAGAAAACTCCTATAGTCTTGGGTTGGGGACTCAATCT
>JAECUM010029572.1:0-28521 GCA_016617855.1 Megalonaias nervosa
TATATATATATATATATAATGAAAGAGCTGTTTGGTAATCAAATATAGGGATGGCGACTATTTCATAATCTGATATCATTCATTAATTTTAAAAGCGTTTGAGAAGCGTCACATAAATGCAGAAAATAAAAGTATCGATTGTAGCTGGGATGCTCATAGCATCGGAAGGTGATTTCTCAAGAATAAAGTATTCTCTTCATCTTTTTATACTGCTTCAAATTATAAATTATGTATAAAAGGTACAGCTCTACATCGGAGACGACCGACAAAGAACAGTATTTAGGACTTTTCTACTACCATGCTGAAAGTCAATTTGTGTGTCATTCAGTCGTCGGGGGAGATTAAACAGGAAAATAAAATAAAATATGCAGAATTGAAAGAATACTTAACTGTACGGATCACATAAACATTACACTTTCATACTAGGAAAAGGATTTATGTTAGCCACATGCATGAGAAAAACCGAACTATAATATGCCAGAGATACAGAGAATTTTTATATTAAAAAAAACGAGATTGAATTGGTATTATGTGGAGGAAATTAAGTTAGAAAATAAAAACAACAACAAGTTACAGTAAATATTTGTTGAAGCTATTTATACAAGAAAAGGCTAAATCAAACAGGAAGTGGTTGTGAACATGTTTCTGTGGCACGCCATAATAGATAAACTTACACCTTTCTGCAAGATGACCTCTAATTAGAAGACGAGGGAATAACTAGACTGACTCAAAGTGTCAAATCTTATACGACTGATATTTTAGCTGCACAGGTACAAATAAAGTATGTTTCGACATTATCGGATGTCGTTAAAACGTTAGAGGATATATTCATTTTAGGTTGGCAAGGTTACGGCAAAGATGAGAACTGTCTAATTAATGTTAATATACAGCCGAATCAACAGTGAAATTAGACTTTGCTGATGATGGAGGCTGCAGCGTTTTGTTACTGAGAGATATGGTCTTGAAAGTGGGTGATATCTTCGGATATAAGCATAATTAACAGAAATCCAGCGTATTGTTCAAACTTGCGTTAAATAAAATATTTAATAAAATTGAAAAAGGAATGGTATTTCAAAGGCTGTCAAACTGAAACAGTAAAAGAAGTAATTGTAGAGATAATGGAGGAAGAAAACGTGAGTAAACATTATATAGAGAAGGTTTTATAATGCTTATTCCATAAGATACTCGAACGTTCAAATGACACATGACAATTTGGAAACATCGAATAACAACTTTTATTGTTAAAGAAATAAACCATAATTTATGCTGATGCTAATAGGTGTAGTAGTTATCATAGTTTACTGCTTGGAATAGGTCACCTCTACCCTCTTTGATGTCGCCACTAAATGCAAATAACAAAACACACCAATTACAGGAAAGTTTATATGACGTTGTAAGCTAAAAAATAAACAATTGTGCCAGTACCCATAAATAACCAACTTATCATGTTACAACTCTATGGTCTTAAACTGAGTTACAAAAAGAGCGAAATCACAAGTTTAGTAAAATTAAAGAAATTTATTTATTTTCGTAGAACATAAAGTGAAAATTTTTAAAAAAATTACAGCATTGTGAATTAAATCTCAAATAATCCAAAAAGTTATGTCAGAAGTGCAAAAATATATTCCAGTGGTGTTCCGAATGAATTCCAATCATGAATGTGATGATGTACCAAGAGCCTGGACTGTGGCGATGTGCTATTCCTTTTGACATATCACAATGATAAAATCCAGAATGTCTTTAAATGAATTTACAATAATTAAAAATAGTGATTTAATCCAAAGATATCGAAGAGCACTGTAATTCCAATGTATAATTTAAATAAATCCTCTCAAATTATAACTGATCACAACCAAAAGACTGACTCCACTGCAAATGTTAAGATAGGAATGAATATTTTTGATGCAAACAACCTTTATAGAAAAACATAAGACACAATAAGAGGACCGGGATGAGGGTCAAAAGTTAATTTTCAGAACATTCTAAGTTGTAAAGAAGGTCAGGTATTTTTACTTAAATTTTAGGATAGAACACGACAAACATCAGGTAGAACAGGAATTTCCAATAGGAAAACCAATATCCTGAACGCAGATTCAAGAAACGATGTTCATAAACAATGACATTAGTCAAATAGGTTAAAGTTCCTACCCTCCCTTACGGACAAAGGTCAATCATACTATACAAATTAAATATACATAACAATCAGACTGCAACATTTGGCAAATTTTTCAAGCCCTTTTTGACTTTGCAAAATGATTTGTTTGGTAATGTGGATTCGAAAGAGATATAGTACAATGAACATGAGTAGTATGACATGTGTAGTTGGTAGAAGGCGGAGGTGGGAAGGGAGTAGGAAAAGAACAATTTGTAGTAATTGTCTATAAACTAAAAATTGTTAAGATAAATATTACTATCGCTGTAGATACAATAAAAATTGTTACACCTTTCTCTTTCAATAAGCTCTTAAATCTATCATCCAATAGTAATGTTTCTCTTTAACATAAGAACGAAATTTCATGTTAGTATATTTTTTAACATTTCTCTTTCTAACTACTTGCACCATTCTACTTCTAACAGTTTTTCCAAGTTAACCGTTTGGTTGTATCTTGTTCTATTCTGATATTTTTTGTATCTCTCTCTTATCTACATTTTGTAGAAAATAATGTTTCAATTTCATATCATTTACGTTGACGATTGTTACGTATCGGCTCGTTCAAAAGTAACAAAAGAAAAGAGTGAAGACAACAAGCTTTGTAAGTTTTAACAAAAATAATTTATTTCCCTAGAAAACACGGTGAAAAGGTGAAAATATGAAATATTACTTACGGTTTGTAAAGAAAATCTAAACATTTATCCTAGTACTGAAAAAATACAAGTCCTATAACTAAATAATTTTAGCTGAATCCAGGTTCGAATCTTGATGACGTTCCAAGATGGAGGATGATGACGTCAGATGAAGTCTTTACACAAATGTCCAGAATTTCACGTTGAACCACAGTTTGTAATGTATTATTCCAATTTAGAATGAATTTCACTGAATGTCTTTGTCCTAAACCACTTGTGTAGTTCTTCAGGGAAAAATAAATTATTATTTAAAAAGTAGATGAACTCCTATAGCTGTCATCTATAACAAGATACATCTCGAGCTCTACAGATGTCAAGAAAACTAAACTCTTTCCAGCACAAGAAAAATAATACCTTCTTCTCAAGGTATAAGAACGACTATTTCACAGGGATCTAAGTGTTTAAAAACCAACCTAAGACGTCATTTCATGCACACGCACAAAGAACGCCATGCTATTTCGCAATAAACAATGCAATTTCACTTGGGCCAGGAAATGACTTGGCAATAACTAATCGTTTTCGCGTAGTGTTTACTTAAATCGACAAACCATGGCATGCAAAAATCGTGCCCATGCGAGTCATATTTACGTTCTAAATAAACGCGATGTTTCTTTCAAAAATATCAGATCCTGTGAACATAATCATCATCATAATAAAATATAATGATACAAAAATGAAATAAAAAGAATTCAAATTTTAACACACAAGTAATTAAACTATATGGTCGTAACACGATATCTTGCATACTACAATAGGGTTCATGTCATGGGTTCTTATGCTCAATAAGGAACAAAAATGGATGATTTTGTTTGCTATTATTTACAGTTGCCCTGAAAATCGCTGTACCTGTAGGAACTGTTGTGCTCGTCATCCTCCTCGCAGTTTTAGGTTTCGTCTTCAGGTAATATAATTGTTATTGATAGAGACTGTTTGAAAATCATACTGCTTAAAATATGTTTAGTATTGGTTATATTAGCCATATTGATATAATGCGTGCATGTGTGTGAGTGCACTGTCAGAATGAGGGAACACGAACATGTATGAATATGTTTCTTTGGATACGTCTACTGCTTAACAACTTGAAAAACACAGACAGCACATTTTACCTTTTTAACAATAGAACTAAAACAATTATTTGCAGATGAATTTTTATCTACTGTTTTGTTGGTTTTCTTTGTTTGTGATCCAACCGAATTCTGAGAGTATTACGATTCCGTATTATTAGCATTTTATGATGTAACGTCATTATCCAGTAGTGTTCTTATGGAACGTTGCATTGTATCGTGCTTGCATAAATATACTGACGTTACAGATAATAGAAAACCAAATAATATCGTGTAGTATTCTAGCTTATTCATGCATATTATCATTTTTAAAATGTTCTTCTTTACGAGATAACATTTAATGATTCATACTACCTTTACAGGAGGAGGGTGAAAGGTCTGATGGGAAAATTTCGGGGACCCTGTGACAAAAGTTCCGATCTATTAAACCCTATGTACGGGATAAATGGTCCAGCTCTCGAACACACGGCCGGAGGTACATTTGATAATCTGACATATGCAATGCAGACAGGTGAAGAGAACATGCAGTCTGGAAAGATTCCAGCAGGAGGTTATGACTATGCCAAACCACTGCCCCACAAGAAAGCTGGTGGACAGACCAACGAGAATAAATCAAAGACAGTAGGAGATTCTTCAGTGTCGAAGTACCAGCCTCAGTACGAAGAGGTCGGTCTAAAAAAGCCATGTGACCTGTACAACACAACATACCAGACACTCAGCGGTGAGCGTTGCAACGCTTCCTATGACCATATCATGGGATCTAATGCAGAGATCATGACTTCACCACATGCCAGGCTTGGCGAAACAGCTTACGACAACGCCGCCATTTGAATTTTCAAGTGCTACTATTGCCATTCTCAGTAGTAACAACGATGACGACGTCCATGTGAACGTCTGAGTCAATGAAACATACAACACAAACAAAATAATTATGCACAGCTTTACAGGAACACTTTTTCATTCTGATAAGAATATATTTTTTCATTTGCATCACAAGATAATTTGCTTTTTACACAAACAATGGATAGAAAGAGACCTTTTTTACAAATCAGAGAAAGAGAATTTCTTTTTGGGAGCCGGACTTTTCTTCCATAAATCCCCCCAACTTCCAAAAAATTGAAAGGTCGGTCCCTCAGGAGCTGTAGACTGAAATCTTAATTACACAGCCTTTCCTGTAATCCGAGATTAACATTGTATATCAAATGAAGTAAGAACTGAGACTTTCACACATTCTCTTTTCTGTTTCAACATGGTCGGCTTGCGTCAACTCGTGGATGTAGTGTAGCATGGATGGACATTAGCTTTATAATATATTTTCTATTTCGTCATTTCATGTTTCATGTTTTTTTATGTAGATTGTCTTTTTAAAAGGCTTGTAGAAAATAACATTTTTCCTTAACTATGCATTATATTTCCTTCTTCAAACGTGGTTATATCTTTTCTAGTATATTTCTTCTAATGACCTATTGGAATGCCATAAGTCTGGTTCCAAAAAATAAACATTTTGTATTGTCTCGAGTGACCTCTTATATCTACTAAAACATAAATGTTTAAGTGCAGCCATATGCAAATTTCAAATCCGTGTAAATAACTGGAAGAGAGCGAAGAGTCAAATACACAATGAGTCAACTTTTGGGTATTCAAGTCAAAGACAATGCGCGCCAGAGCTTCAATTGCCATCAAAACTTACTTCACAAAGGTACAAGATCTACGGTGAGATGACGTACAGGGCAAGCTGGAAAACAATTACAGAAATTCAAAACAGCCAAACCTGAATGCTTAAAGAAACAACAAATCAGAACATCATAAGATGATGAAAATGTACAACTTTGTGAAACTCACATGATAGATTTTAATTTGATAAGATGTGGTGTTGACGTTGTAGGTATTTTGTTAACATGGTCAGAGAGCAAATCTATCTTCGCAGTGTTTTCAACATCCACTCAAAATAGATGCAGAGTCGAACAATAAACAATCAATAAAACCACAACAACTATAAAAACTATACCTGTTTTACAGTCTGCGTTTGTGCCAGAAGCAAATTTGTAAAGTAACAATACAAGAGATGCTTTAGATTTTTACATCTGATAGTACATCTTTTACGTACAAAATTATGTAAGGTGCTAGAGAATATGACCTAACACGAAACACTCATTTTGCTGTTGCCCACATCAAGTTTTTAAAACAAAGATGTTTATGAAGTCAATATGTCCAACATATAAAATACGTATTTTGGAAATGACAAAACTAATAGTCAGTCTTCACTCAGTCGTTTCACAACATTGGTTTTACTGTAGCCCACATCATACTTTTAAAACGAAGTTGTTTAAGAAGTCAATATGTCCATATTACAAAATGGGTATTTTGGAAAATAACAAAACTAATTAGTCAGTCTACAATCAGTCGGTTCACAATTAGCAACCTGATACAACATGAAATTTTACCTAAAATATTATTTAGTATAAAAATTAAAAATTATGTAAAAAAGTAAAATGAATCTTACACTACTGAAAAAATCCACAACAAACAACAAAATATTACGAACGTAATTTACCATGTAACATTAATCTCTGCTCTAAAATTTGGCTACAGCATCCTTTTGAAGATGTTCTTGATGTTCCAATATGCACATCATCAACGTAAATATTGGAGACGCTAATGGTGTTTGCCAGCCATCAACATGAATATCTGAGGAACTTATTATAATATCTCTCGCTAAAGACCAGAGTTCAAGATTACAAAGATTTCATAAATAATAAGGTGAAATAGAACATACCTTACAATACAAAACAAACTATTTGTCACAACACTATCAGCGTCTATTAATATAGAACTCACAATTGTTTATCTAGAAACCAAAAAGTCAACGTTATGATATACAATTTGAGTTACATCAACAAACTATTTGTCACAACACTATCAGCGTCTATTAATATAGAACTCACAATTGTTTATCTAGAAACCAAAAAGTCAACGTTATGATATACAACTTTATATTGAAGTTAATTATATCATCTCTATCACAATATCATCTTAATTTATTGGATTCACTGTTACACATTCTGACATAGCAGCGTGATCTCTCAATGTAAAACAGTTTGATTTATTTCTGGAATTTTCTAGTGTTAAACTAAATTTAGTATTGGTTATGTGATAATAATGTATGACCTTTGATTGAAGTTTGAATATAAGGCGGTAATTCTGTTCTGCTTAGATATTCATATTTTGCCTCTCTGACAGCTATCTTCCACTGCACTGTCTATTCACATCAAGGACCTCAAATAGCCAATCGATGCTTGTCCGTCTCAGGGATAGCTATGTCAGTAACCAAGTCAACTGTTTAAACTGCATAGAAGAATGGTTTGAACAAAAATTAAGACAAAATTAACTTGTCCTGTCAATGTCCGTGGCGTGCTTGTTTATTCTTAATCTTATTTGTACTTTCATACCCGGAATAAAGTAAAAATGAACAAAACGGATAAATGAATTTCGACATGGAATTGAGCGATAGTACAAACGACTTATGATGCAATGAGTCATAATGTGGTTTAAAAAATAGTCGCTATTAAATATATACTATTTTGCACATTAATATGAATTAGGTTCTGCTTAGTAAACAACTTGTAATTTTGAACAGCAACATCAAATGTGATTCTTCGGGTGGGCACATTGATTCCATCACAATCCTGCGTCCTACTGCTTCTGTATTAAACCTTCACTGGTTTCTTAAACTATCTATGAGGAATTCCTAGATACCACACACATGGTACAGCTTGGAACCGATTGTGCACAATAACATCCAACACACAAACTTCTTTCCATGTAATGTTGACCTTTCGGGGCTCGTAGAGTTGATAACATTCGATGAAGACCTCAATGCTCATGACAACAGTATGAAAAATAGAAGGACTAAATCAAGTGTTTATACCCATACCTAGTATGAAACACAGGGTACACATCCACATAAAAAAATAGACGGCGATCTCAGCAATGGTGTGTTGGGTGGGGCATGCGTTTAGGAAATGAAAATACAATTCGCGCATGGAAGGTATTATCAGCCATAAATAAAATCGAGGTGACCAATGCTACAGTCTTGTAGATTTATCACTATTTCACACACACTTTAACATCGAATTATCTTGACACACTGAATGAATAATGATTATGCATTACATTATTGTTGTTTGCAATAGGTCCACCATCAGACATGAATACTGAAGAAGTCTGTTGATGTTTGCAATAAACTCACTATCAGACATAGTTATTGAAGAAGTTGTTGATGTTTGCAATAGGCTCACCATCAAGCAAAAATACTGAAGATTTAGTTATGTCTGCAATAGACCCACTTTAAAGGATGCATATTGAACACATTATTGATGTGTACACCCACCATCACAATTGATCATCTGATTGCAAGTGGCATTTTTCTTGACACAATTGTTATTCAATGAAAAAGTACTTCCAGCGTAAATAATTATATAAAACACAGCTTTGATCGTCAGATAAATGAGTAAAAATTGGCATGTTTACCTTTTTTATAGCCTGCACTGTCGAATAAGAATTTACAAGTTCAGAATGATTCAGCCACAGAGATCGAGCACTATATAGATCTTTTAAAAGAACATACAAGGAGACATAAAAAATTATATGTGACAATATGTACAATAAATTTAATAAAGGGTACAAGTTGAACGCATAAACTTCAACTCAACTCGTGTCTGTTTGATGTTTTCTGTTATATACTTTTGAACGCTAGTTATTATATGACCAGTACATTGTTGAACATTAGCTAATTTAGGATTAGTACCTCGCAATCTACAGTAGTGCGTAGTCCTTAAAACAATGCAGATATTGTGATTGTCAGCTTGTAAATTGTTAATATATACGTTCTATGAGCCTTTTGTTCATCCAAAAAGCAAATTTATGGATTTTATAGACTGTTGCTAGACCTGCAATAGGGTACTAACGTAGGGTGGGGTGGGGTGGATGGGGCGCTTGCCCCGGGCGCCAGAGGTGTTGGGGCTGCCAAAACAGTTGATATTTTTTTTCTAAAAGGACAAAAATTGTGTATGTAAATTTGCTACTTTTGAATACGGACCTTCCAGCAAATTACATAACGCACCTGTATAACAAGAGTTTGCAAACTCATGTCTGTTGCCAACATGTGTTTTATGAACAAACTGCTACTCTATCTATCGACGCCCCCCCCCCCCCGGCCCACTAATCCTCTTTCGCATCACAGCGAGTGAGAGGGATCCAGACATCGATCAATACTATAGCCTAGGAACAAATCAATTAAAACTGACGTCCATCTTCGAATCCGTCAGACAACCACTAGACTTTGTGCAGATCGCAGTGTTAAAAGCACGGAAAACTTATCGTCTTTAAGTCCCTGTGCAGACATATCTATATTTTTGCAAACAAAAAGTCCATAAATACATTGATCTTATTAAAATTTATAGTTTCTGTACATGTTAACAGTAATATATTTCAGGTGAAATTAATGGACCTAATGTGGAAATGACATACATGCATAAAATGAAGCTTTATTGTCTTGTGTAAGTGAAAGAATTTAGATGCCAGTAAAAGTCACCAAATGGCATTAAACCACAAGAAAATCATTGGCTGCCAGGGTTCAGCACTAGACCCCTCCCAAGAACTAACCCCTGGCTTCGGTCCTTCGGGCAATTGAACCTACTGAATTACTATGAATGTATATTTTACTGGAATGATTTATTTCACTAACATTGAGATTGGCATGCGCTTTAGGTATGAAAGGACCCTATTGAGCTTGGGGTCAAAATGTAAAAGGTCAAGGTTACTGTGACTGAATGCAGAATATGGTTATTGCGTAGCAGTATTGTCCTGTACCACGTACCTTGTGCAAACTATGTTGACGGCTTGCAACTGAAGTGATAAATAGGGTTATTGATTTGGAAAGAAACTTTCAAAGGTCTAGGTTAGTGCTAGTCAAACACAACTGTAATTTGATAAATGACTTTGATTAATCAAAATTTATGGATGACTAGCACTTAGGATATACGAAACCTCAAGGTTTCGGAGCTAAATATTACAAGTCATGGTAAGTCAAGACCGCATACCTTGACAGAAGGTCAAGGCTATTAACTTGCGGAGTCAGCCATATCCTACTAGTACCTACAAACACGACTATTAAACACGGGGCGAGCTTTCGGTGCTCGGATCATGATACTTTCGTTCGCAAAATGATTCGTTCTCGTCGGAAATTAAAGAGTAGGCACCTGCAGTTAAATTATAAAACTGGTTTTGCTTTCTTTTTTGTTATTTGTTTATCTTCATTAGTAAACTTACATGATTTACGCAATAATATGAAGAGTATAAGAAAGATCCATTGATGGAAATATATCACTTCAGATTTCATTAGTTTAGTACAACGCGATAGCTGTTCATGTGGCTATATCATAAAGTATTTATTTTCTCTCCAGTGTGTATTGCGCTATAGCATACAATTCTTTTCATCACTTAATCGTTTTAAAATGGGTAAATTAATGTATCATTATTTGCTTAAAAAACTTACAAACTTACCTCGACTTTAAGCAAAATTATTAATCTTCAAAGAGTAATGCAAATAGGATATGTAAAGACGGTATATCCAATATGTGTGCATTGTGGTTTTGCTCTATAATGTGTTAGTTTCTTTATGTGCGTATAGAAAATTTCATCAAAATACCACACGCTCCGCTCGACTTAACGAATGAATAAAAAGTGCACAGAAATAAAATCATACAGTCTCGAGAAGGAGGCGGCTGCATCAACATCATGCATATACACTAGCAAGTGGCGCGGCTAATGACTAGAATCCGAAAAGGGTCGCACTGAAGGCATAAATGATGACACCAAGTACATCCCCTCAATATAATCAGTTATATTATTTTAAAAGCATGAGACCATCTTCTACTTGAATATTTCGGGCGCGTTCTCGTGTTCTCTCCTCACTTCAAAAGTAAATTAAAATAATTTCGGGAGGGATAACTGTCGAATAATCTTTGGTAATTAAAAGGATAGTTTTCGTAAATAATATTTCATTTCGTTTCATGAAACCTTTCCAGTCTTACGTCGATTGTTCAGCAGGTTTCATCAATTTAGACAAAGCACCTTAGTTGTGCAGCTATCTGTCACCTGAGGTAGAATTATAGAAAGATTTCGTTTCCAAATCTTGTTATGTTTTTTTCCCTTGTCAAATAAATCAGAAAAGAGAGTATAAAATATCCAGAGCAAATAGTAAGCATGCATGGTGCTCGGCTGGTACTCGGTCAAAAATTGGTAAACCAATGACATACGATAGTATCTAGTAAAATCTGTGTCTCCCGATCAGCTAGTTGAGTAGCGGAATGCATAGCAGAAAGCATACAAGGCAAGAGAACCGGACAAACAGGCATGGCGTATCATGGATGGGAAAAATTACGGCAGTTCTATACTTTCACTAAGTCGGGGATGTTAGTTATCTACTATCTCACGAGCACTGGAGATATGACGCCGTTGTCACTGAGCATGGCGCATGCTGGATGAGCACGAAATTATTCCTCCAGACATACAAATACGATTCGTGCAGGTCAATATCTTTTATTGAGAGTGGTCTTTGTCCACATGAACATTCAACTCTAAGGTCAGCCTGCATTAAACGCAAAGCAACATTATCGAGGGATATAACTGGTTGTAAACCAGGACCGGAAAAGGAATCGACGTGAAATTTGTAGCAGGTAGTATAATGTATTTAATCTCTATTTACACCGTGATACGGTGTAATCTGTACGAAAAATAAAACTAAAAAAATATAAAATTTTGTTGACCTTTTATTTCCAATGAACTATGCATGTGTTATGAAAACATAGTAATGTAGTCTTGAAGATACATCATGTCGAGTTGTCAGCGTCAGTAGAACCTGCACCTGAGTAAAAAAAGGTAAGTATATATTAAATGTATTTCTTGTGCAGTTTAACTTATTTCTCTATCTCTACAGTCAACCCATTCACCTACTCATTCCCAAAAATGACCCATGGCTTCCTTTTCTGTTCATATATATGAGAACTAGTGTCTCTTTTTTGACGATAAGGCTCTAATGATCTTTGATGTTTGAAAACTTAGGAATTACCTGCAGTGTCACATTTTATTTTGCTTTAATATTTGACCTTATCCCCTTGGGCAATCAATGAAAAAAGGACACTAATAAACATTGCTATTTTTCTCTATCATTGTGATGTAGATAGAAATTATTAAAATTAGTTTCATTGGCCAACATTGTTTTAAGTAAATCAGGTCCAACTAATACGTTATAGAACTTAACAAACAAAACTTGAACATAAAGCCCGAATATTCTTAACAATACCTGCTTATCGGTTTGAAAAATAGACATTTGTTTGGTTATCTGCCAGAAAAGCAATTAGAACCCACTCAGATATTATAAAGTGGCACTTAGAAATGTACAAAACTACTTTAACATTGGAATAATGGGATTTTGCGATTTCTGCTACGTATTAGGGTTAACTCCTTTTGTACCCCAACCCTCACTTTACCCCAAACTGCAAACTAGTATGTACGGCGGTAAATACCCGTGAGCGACAAAATACGACATCCGGAGTGTAGTCCAGCTGTGAGACTCGCACAAGAAAACTCTAGTTGTACCATAATAGCAGTCTAAGATCACTGTTCCCAATCCCTAAACACGATAGCAATCAGCGTGGGCCACCTTACGAAAATTACCTTGGGGTTCCCCAGTTTTAGTTTACCGCTATGAGCTCGCAGAGATATAGTTATATCACTAATATTATTATTATTCTACAGAGGTCTACTCGCAGTATACTGTCTCTGCCTGCACTAGTATCTCTTGTATAGTCAAGAAATGGAGTATTCTGCGTGTCTATGATTCTCAAAGAAGAATCAAACATTTTGATGGCCACAACTGTGAAAACGATTCAAATCATTGTTGGTAGAAGTGTTAATTTAATAACTTGAGACATAGAATTATTATACCAAGATGCCAGCTATGATGAACGTGTAGGACCACGTATGAGATCTTTAACATTGATGAAGCAAGATATGTGCACTATCGAAAATGATAAGGGATGGTATGGTACGTGTAAAATGGATTCCTTTTCACTTCGGTAAATGGGGACAGGTGTATAATGTTGTTTATCGCCAGCGCTGTTAATTGTACATACGAGTTATTTTGTTTCACATGTCACGTGGTTTCGAAGACCTAATCGATTAGCATGTCACACTCATTATCGAGATATTTCAGGTTCATATTCACGGAATATGACATTTTTCTTTATAGTTGAGGAACCATCGAGTTCATGTTAGGCTGTAGAAAGTCAAATCTTATGTTGTACAATCAATGTTGATTAGAACTACGAGACATGCATAATTCTTTGAGATTTTGTCCGATCTAAACAATCTATGAGCCCTCTAGGATGACATTTGGCACTCTAGGATGACGTTTGGCACTCTAGGATGACATTTGCACTCTAGGATGACATTTGCACTCTAGGATGACATTTGGCACTCTAGGATGACGTTTGGCACTCTAGGATGACATTTGGTACTCTAGGATGACATTTGGCACTCTAGGATGACATTTGGCACTCTAGGATGACGTTTGGCACTCTAGGATGACATTTGCACTCTAGGATGACATTTGGCACTCTATGAGCTCATTCGTGGCTGCATATTCCAACCGCAGTAATCTACATTGACCAGAAAACATTTGGAGAAAGTCACAAGGTGCATGTTCATATATTTTTATTGATGTTGATGAATACGTCTTCTATATCTCCATATTTCCGATGTCTTTAAGGGCAATGAACTTTTATCGATGATTCCCCGCCAACTTGGATTCGACGACATGACCTGAAACACATTGGGTCGTATACATGATAATGCATAGTCATCTTTTGTATTTTAACTAATACGTGCTTGCACCTCCATATGATGCCGATGATTATTTACATGGTGTTGTAAGGAGAGCTTTTAGACGACAGGATCATTTACGTGCAAACATGAACGGACGGTCACAACGCATGGACATGTTGTTGCTGAAGCACTGTATACATTCCTGGAAAGCCAGACCCCTCAGGCACTTCTTGATTATGCATTGTCACTTAGAAGCTACACTAAAACAAATAAGAAATGTCTGTTAACATTTACGGGCGCGCGAGCGCATCTACCCGACGCGGCGCTAATGTGGATGTGACCAGCTCTGCCGTCAACGTCGATTTGATACAGTTGACAAGGTGGGTTGTTGTTGACGTCGGCCTTGGGAGTCTGGGACCTTTCAAGATCAAACTTGAAAACTTAAAAAGTCCAAAAGTGGAGGTCAACAACGTTCTTTTAAAGCTGCAAGGCACCATTTCGAAAACCTGGCTGAAATCAATGAGACCGAAGGGATCAAAGACTCAGGCGTGTCGGTGCAATTTATACACAAAATTACATCGATATAAAGGCGGGTGAAGCGCGATGAGAAATATCCTCGCCAGTATGCGTAGTAGCTTCATGGAGCCAGGTTCAAGGAGAATTAACCAGCAAAATAGAGAAAAGGAACTGACCTCTTAAGAGAAATAAATGGCCCACATGTTTTCCATTTTCTTGAAAATTGCTTTGATAGGTGCACGTAACCGGATCATTCTTAACCGGAACTAAAGGTTGGTGAGGCAGAAGATCGTTATTGATTAATGACCACTGACGTGTTAGTAACTTACAACCATTATCATTTATCACAAACAGGGTATTATTGATTATAACTTCTTCACATAAACAGTATCAATACCATTAATCGCTCGTTGGATCATGTTGTGGACTTCTTAGTTGGTTACATGGTCAATGTATGAGATGCCCAAGATCTTGCGGTAGCATCTCATTTCGAAAGTTTGAATCCTTCTTTGTACATCTCATGTGAGCGTCCATGTTTCACAAGCATACAGAAAGATGGATATGACAATCGAGCGCATCAGCCTTATATTGGAACCAAAAGTAATGTTGGTATCTTTCCATATTGGTCTCAACCTTGTTACTGCTTCTGTTGTCTGGGGAATCCCGCAAAGTAGTTCTGGTTTGGAGCCCTCACCTGTGATAATTGATCCCAAGTACTTGAAGCTTGTGACTCTATCCAGCTTCTGCCCACTGACCTTTATTTCTGCACTGATGCCATTGGTGTTGTTTGTCATCAGTTTGGTTTTCTCGGCGCCAATCTCCATAGCGTATGTTGTGGAGTTTGTGTCGAGGCGCTAAACCAATTCAGCCAGTTCTATTTCATCTCCTGCTAAACCATCAATATCATCTGCAAAGCGAGGGTTGGTAATTGTTCTTCCTCCGGTGCTGACAGTGCCCTTGTGGTCATGCAAAGCATCCTCCATAATCCTTTCCAGGAAAATGTTGAAGAGTGTAGGTGACAGTATACATCCCTGTCTGACTCCAACTGTTGTTCGAAACCAATCTCCTCTGCTGCCATTGATGAGGACAGCACTGGTGGCTTTGTCATAGAGGTGCTCAACAACCTGCACCAGGTTTCAGCTGATGTTGTACTTCCTCATAGTTGCCCATAAGACTTCATGCCATACCTTATCAAAGGCCTTTTTGAAATCTATAAAGACATGGTATAGATTCTGCTGATGCTGAAGGTATTTCTCGCAAAGGAGTCTGAGATTGAAGATTTGTTCTGTTGTGCTCCTTCCTGCTCGGAAGCCTACCTACTCTTCAGCAATAATTTTCTCTGCTTGAGGCTTTAGTCTGTTGAGAATTATCTTCAGAATGACTTTGCTCGAATGACTGATCAAACTGATGGTTCTGTAGTTTTGACATAGCTGTAGGTTTCCTTTCTTGGGGAGCACGATGACCAAGGATTGAGTCCATGTGGTGGGCCAATCTCCTGTCTGCCATATCTTGTTGCAGATTGTTGTTAAGACTGTGACTATCTATTCTCATCCTGCTTGAATGAGCTCTGCTGGTATGTTGTCAATGCCGGCTGACTTTCCTTTCTTTAGTGACCTAACTGCAATTTCTACTTCTGCCTGAGGACAATTTAGTACTGCTGGATCGCCTTGGGTCTTACGATTGTACAATTCTGAACAGTATATTGACCATCGCTTGAGGATTTCTTGATCTTCTGTGAGGCATTTTCATGATTTGTCTTGGATGGTGATAGTTTTCCCTTGTTTATGGGTTGTGAGATCTTCCACCAGTTGATATGCCATTTTACTGTCATTTCTACTCAGACTGTCTTCGATTTTGCAGCATTGTCTTTTATCCAGGATTCCTTTGCTTTATTCATGCTTTTCCTGATCATGTTGTTTATCTCTCTGTATTTTCTAGCTCCTTCATCATCTCTTTTTCCTTTCTTCAGTTCTCTTCTTTTGTTGCATAGTTCAAGGACGTCTGTTGTGACCCAAGGGTTCTTTGTTCGACGATATTTGCCAATGATCTCGCTAGCTGTGCTAGTCACAGCTGTGTTGAATGTGGTTGTTAAGGACTCTAGGTCGGTGTCTTGGCTGTCCAGGGTTATCAAAGGTGCTTCTGCGACTTTCGGATCCTTCAATTTGTCAAGGTCAAACATAATTCTTGGTTGGTTAGGTTTTTTGATAATTTTCAGGTGGAGGCGAAACGTTGTCATTAATAAATGATGGTCACTTATAATATCTGCTTCTGGAAAACTTCGTGTTCTGGCGATATTCAGCCCTGTGCAGAATCGTTTTTTCAACAAGTTATAGTCAATCTGGTTGTGCTGTTGTCCATCTGGACTGTGCCAGGTCCATCTTCTAGATGCTTTGTGAGGGCCGAATGTGTCGGCTAGCACAAGATTGTTGTAGGCAGCAAACTCCGAGAGCCTGAGTCTTCTTTCATTTGTTTCTGCATTGCAGAAGGGTCCACAGGTGCTTTGCCAGTTTGTTTGTGAATCAACTCCCACCTTTGCATTCCAGTCTCCTTGTACAAACAGAATGTCCTTCTTGGGTGAGTTGTCAATGACATCTTGCATTTGGTTATAAAAATTCTCCAGTTCATTGTCATCATAGTTAGATGTGGGTGCATAGGCCTGTATGATTGTGATGTTGAAGGAAGTCGCCCTCAGGCGGATGGTAATGAGCCTGCTTGAGACTAGGCTGCAACGCATAATGCTGTTCACAATGCCTTGGACAAGATATCCAACGCCATGATTATGTTTGTCCACTCTTCCGCTGAAGTAGAGCTTATGCCCTTCATCTGTTGTTATTTCGCCAAAGATTTTCCAGCGCACTTCGCAGAGACCAATACTGTTCCAGTTGTACCTCTCCAACTCATGTGTAAGTTCTTTCAACATTCCCACAGCCCTCAGTGTTCTAACGTTCCATATACCGATGATGATGTATCTCCCACGGATCTTGGTAGTGGGGCACCAGTAGCATACTTGTCACCTCCGTCCTGGTGAGCAGCGTTGACCCGGTGAGCAGTCATTGTTGACCCGGGCTGCGACGGATCCGGTATGGAAGAATTGTTAGTTGTCTTCATGTGGTGAGTCAAGGGCAAGATACAGCCTGGCGGAGCCCATCCCTCTCCAGACTCGATGACCACAGCCAAAATCCACTGATATAATGTGGCGCGCCCTGGCCCTGAGCACATGGTCGTTGAGCTCATCTTGGAGCCATTCCGCCCTGGCCGTTGACTTCATCGAGGAAGACTTCCGCCCAGTGATGCTGTGGTTTTTGGTCCATTGGATCCGTACGGGATGGAATAAGACGCTCTCGCTCTCACGAGTCTCCCAACTATGGGTGCTAGAAGTTGTTGACCATAAATGGGCACATTGTACACATTGTCCATTCATTTGAAGCTGTTGACCTTAAATGGGTCAGACACAGAAAAACCACAAAACTACATACAGTTATTGCAAGCACGTTGACTGTTTCGTCAGAAACCTGTAGACGATACAACTTTTAGAGAAAAAAGGAAGCTGCTGCTCTCAAGATGACGACAGACACGACCATGTGGATGGTGGATAGATGGGAAAGCACAGAGACATAACTACAAACTCCACTTACTAGAATACCCAAGCTGACGCCTACATCAAGAATTGATTAAATAAAATAGTTCACGTCTACACCATTGTGAGCAAAAGGAAAAAAAATATAAAAGGTTACGATAGAAGTCGAATAAGAACCGTTCACCCGTGTTCAAGCATACCTTATTGTTTATCGTACACATCAAGCGTTTAAATTAAAAACGAAGAAAAGAACACATTGAAACATATCTGACCAGCATTTATTATGTACCTAACTTATACTGCTGGCTACGGACAAATTCAAAAATTGTGTCGTACAGCCAAACCCAAACTGAAAATATTTTGACCGCAAGATATCCGACAATGGTTTCGAGAACAATCGCTGTATCTCTCACACAAACCCATTCGACGTCAAAACTAAGGTATTAAGTATTACCACCATAGCATCGGATGTACGCTAGTAGAAGTAACATCGCAAAACAAAAACAAAGCAAAAAAAAAACAAAAAAAAAACTCAACAATTTTAAACAATGTTTAGTGTTCAGTTTGGCAAAGCACTCGACAAAACCAACAAATTTATACTGAGCGAATAAAGCCCAATTTCTGATGTTATAAGATTATATTTTCCTGAGATCAAAATACTCACTCCATCAAATTTTCTCCCACTTTTTCTTTGCTCTTCTCATTTAGCAACAAAGTCCTAAACAAGAACTAATGAAAGCTGGAAAAAATGTGTTGATTCCAACAGGTATAAAACTCTTGGGTTGCCGAGACACATTACAAATTCGCTTCACGGCGTTGTCGAAATCATTAATTCGTCTGCGCCACAGCATGGACAAGGCAGAAAGAGAATTCAGAAGCACTTCAACCCTCAAAAAGACATCCAAACATAAAATAGAATTAACATCAGTTTGAGAATTGAACATAACTGATTCCTAATAACAACTGATGCACCGAACATGCCACTGTTACTATTCAGAACCTTATATGCCATGCCATCAACAATGATAACGATGCAAGCATTTTGCTACCTCATAACATACCGAATTTGAAATTAAAGGAAAACCTAATATTACATCGATCTGATTGACAGTTATTTGTACCTGAAAGTCAAAGTTCTCAACACGGATACATGCAGTCCAGGGGCCTATCCTAGGATAGCTCCATCCAAAATGTTCATGCATTTATTTTCCAGCCATATGGATTTATACTTGAATAAAAGACTAGTCCATAGCAGTATGGAGACACCCTTACCAAACTTACTTGGAAAATCTCTTGACGTACAAAAATAAGTCAAGAACATGCATCTGGATGATGCATCAGTGATGTGGTAACCTAACACATTTGATGATATCCAGGACAGAGCTTTACAGAAGTTGACGATTATCAAAATTTTGAACGTAACAGTCGCCAAAAGAAAATCTTATTATGACGTAGTTTATAAATTATTGATCGTTTGGATTTGGACAGACCCGGCTGGTTGCGTGTGCGAAGTGCGCCATGCACACAGGCACCTTTGCATTTCCTGTTCGTTTTATTCGCAATTTTATTCGAAAAGAAATTCTGGAAAGGCGCCAAACATTCATCGCACACACAAGAAAAACACCACGCGCCGGGCTTGGATTTGGACATATGGTAGCAGATATGTATTTGCTGAATGGTGTGGATTCAATCGAAGTAGTACCTTGTTTCATTGGCTGACTAATGCTAACGGATACAGAACGAACATCAGAGAAGCGACACTTTACGTACGACGTATTGTAGTCTTACGTAATGTGAGAAACCACATCAGCCAAATTCTGACCATGACAACATTATCCTCTACGAGAGGTAAAAAAATCAAAACCTACATCATTGCCTCTGGACTCCGATACAGAATAGAAAATGATGTTTCACAAGGACACCTACCAAAATGCTTACTCATTGGCATCGTCAACAGTGTAGCCCTCAACGGAGCTATGGATCAAATCCTTTCGAGTGTCAACAGCTCAACGAGTCAAAGAAAGAAGTCACCTGGAATGGTTAGACGCTGTGCACCGAACCCTATGCACATAACTTTGACCAGAAAAATTACCTGAGATCTTACTTGAATCTGTTTAAGGCCAGGGGGAATTTAGGAACCAACAGGATCCACGGCATTTCGTACAACGATTATTCAGGAGGATATGCTTTGTGGGGATTTGACTTCACTCTAGACCTAATCAGCACCAACGTACAACTTTACCCTATAAAATCAGGCCGACTGTGTATGGAGCTTCAGTTTGCGGTGGCTCTGGTGAAGACAGTGAATGTCATCTTGTAAGCAGAGTTTGACAATACTTTGGAAAAGAACATAAACTTGCTACCGATATCAATCAGTAGAAATGTTTCATGAGAGTCTTAAAATTTCATTTAGGGGGCAGACACCTCACATTTTTCATTTTCTGGCAAACAGATCTCACTTGGAGCATACGTGATATGCAAACACCAAATGTAATTTATTTATCTCTTATTTATATTATTGCTTTATTATTTTGTTTTCTTAAATTACCAGCTTATGGGGTATTTTTTGATGACTATGTAAAATTCGTGGGCACATGTAGATAAATTTTTCATTTGATTCATAATAAATTGCAAAGATTTCTGTTTTGTAATACATAAATATGCAACATGTCTCAATGATTGTACCATAGATTATCTGAGATACAAGGCAAGTGATTTGCCAGGTAGTGTTACGAACGGCCACCACCCGACTGCATAAAACTGAACTTGCTACCTCACAATTGTATATTCGATTGGAAGAGTGAATATTCAAAGTCTGCACGATTGCATTATAATTGTGACAAGCGCTTTGGAAAATAAGACTTTCTAAAAGTAAAACCGGTCGAGGACCAATAATATGTTGTATGTTTTGCACGAGAAATATATTTTTCCGTTTATCTGGAGTCATGTTCTACTTTAAAGAGCATCGTCTGATATAAGAAAATGTCTCGGATTCAATCCTGGATCTGCCTGCTTCAGTTACCCCACCCCCCACCCTCGGAAGATGTATCTGGATTATGTTGTGCTACTATATTTACATGACCTATTAAAAGACGGGAATGGCGAGACAGATACTGTGAATAAAAAACACTAGGGTGGAAACCGGAACATATTTCTGTGCTTTTCATACATAGCGTATCAATAAAAAATCGCTCTTTCTTAAATTTACATTCTTCTTTAGTAACCTTAATTTTAAGCTGAGTGGATCGTTCTGCACACTAAGTTAACATGGGTTGCAAATTTTCTTACATCCACATAAATGAACACGTTGTTGAATATAAAACGGTGCGTATATAAACTATAATACCATCTAAACATATCCGATACGCGTCGGTTCTTACGCCTGAATTATTTGGATTAATGCCAAGATAAATCTGTTAGTTATCAACCCCAGTGACTCGCCAGTTTGCATATATTGAAACCCGGAAGTCACGAGGTCATGAAACAGCTAGTTGTCACATTCCTTAGTGTAAAACACCGAAAAGACAGCAAATTCTGAATGACAAAGCCACGCGAACAGTTATCAAGTTTTTTGAACAAAAAGCAATATAATCCGAAATGATTTCTTTCCGCCATTGGTCTTTCCTGTACTCTTCATATTGCTACATAAAGAAGGTTATTAAAATCTTGTAAGATTCCAGACTGTTTCATTTCCAGTACAAACTCAAACAGAGTCCAGAACAGTTAAAAGATATTCAGAACACTCAAGTACAGAAAGTACTTTGCACGTTTCTACATGAGGATTTCTGAGGGCTTTAGGTGCCTTGCCAGATAACCATGTATGTGTAGTCACGCTGCAGCACCGTCCCAGGATAACAGAACTGAATGGAACTTTAGAGATGTCCTCTCATCTCTCATATTGCCTAAGATCAAAGGCTTTTAAGTCTGTAAACCCCGTCCTTCCCTGTTATTGGTGTAAAAGGTATTTTCCCTAGAAATAAAACGAGAATTTTAAAAAAAATATTTTGAATGAGATTGTTCTTGTTTTTCTTCTTTGTCCTCTTACGTCATGTCTAAATTTGGGTTTCTTAACCCATCAGGTAATAAAGGTTTTTGGACGAGTTCATTTGCATTACTTCCCCGTTTATTGCCTTTCGAATCATTGATTACCTTTGCCCTTAAGTTAGATGAGCTGGATACTATATTGTGTCACCCTTTGTGTGTGTGTCACATTAGTGTGTGCATTTCTTGTATGTGCTTTGTTCAGTGTGGCAGTAAAGGGGCGGTCGTATGTAGGTCATATTAGTTGAATTGTATCTTATTTATTTCTTACTAAACAAATTCAAGGTGTGGCGTGTTGTTGAATTATTTGTGTGTTTCTGCATGGTTTTATTTTTATTTATTTATTTATTTATTTTTTTTTTTTGCTTTTTTTAAAAATATACTTATATCCATGTACATATACATTTACTGTATTCTACACTGAGCCGTTTCCCAGAATTATGGGAGGCTTTCATACATATCAGGTGAAACAGTTGAATCTAGATGCGCACATTAGAGCATTTTGTGTCTTTCTCTCTTTTTCTTATAAACAGATACATATTTACATATATCACATATACATATACACTCTTATGATTGTTATTTCTCTCATTTTCCTTAGTTTGTACAGCGTTTACACTGTCCTAAGCGTATATGAATGAGCGTTAAGCATACCAAGTTAAGTTATATTGTATCCTAATCTGAGATTCTTTGACAGTTTTTAATGATACACCTTTTATTATGAAGATTGTTATATTAGTTCTTATAGATTCTGTATCTTGTCTGGACCGAAATTGTATTTCACACGGATGTAATGGAAAACATATCATGAGTAGGAGTTTTTGTTAATATGTTCTAAGCAAGCATGAGGCAGGGTTGAAATTGTTTAGTTGGCTGATGTGATGGAGAGACCGTGATATTTTGTAGCTGTTATAGCGCTTTTGTCTTCATTCTGCCAGTTCTCTAGTATACCATGAAACCTCTTTCTCTTTGGACACAGCTTGATGGCGAAATGTTGACGCTTTGTGGTACCACTTGGTTCCATATACCGAAGTGGAGGGATTTCTGTGAGTTTTCGATGAATACGTGGAGCCCATGAGGCTGATCTCCTCCGAGATTGTCGGCGATGGGTTCTGTTCCCGATGTCATCTATCTGCAAGATGGAGAAAATGATGTTTGTATTCGCACTCCAGAAGGGAACAATGGGAATCGTTGGTTTCTATATCCAATTACGTTCTTCGTAGATCGTCACCTTTCCTAAGATGTGGTTTCTTTTTATCTGGAAGAGAGAAGAAAAGAATAAAAGAAAGAGAGAAAATACCCCCACCCCCAAAAAAGAATATATGTGTGAGATTGCTTTGATATTTCTCTCCCTCTCTTGGTTCCTTCCTTTTTTCTTCTTTCTGGATACAATTTCTTACGAAAAAATAAAATAGAGTTATTTTCTATTACACTTTCTTTTTAAATTGCTTTACTTTGAAATAACTTTTCGGAATGTATTTTAGAATATATATTTGGGATTGAAATTCTATTTCGTTCGGACGTAAAGGAAAACATGTATAAATGCGTTAGTTTAGTTACGGCACATTTTCAGGGGACACAAGTGTCAATAAAATGTGCTATATGAGCATAATCATATATTTAAGGGTTGAGTTTTTATTTTAATGCGGTGTATGCGTGTATGTGATTAGTTCTGAAATGCACATGTTAGTATTTCTTTGAATCTTTTGTGTGTTTTCTTGTGGTGTCTGTGTCTTCGGGAGCTCCTTTACAGCCCTTTTTAACTCGATTTGCTCACCATATCGAATCCCTGCAAAATCCATGTTCCCTATTTGTAGTGGATCATAGTTCCCTGTCCCTTTTCTGTAGAGCTCTATTCTACTTATCGTATGCTAACTTTATGTTAGGATAATGTACTCGTGTAGGTATGGAGTTAGTGTGTGTGTTCCTTTTTCCCCTAAGCGAAAACAGAATATAAGAAGAAAACGACATTTTTTATCTTTCAACCGCAGTCTACCCATTGCTTGATAAGAGAGGTGCTTTTCTAAGTTTACATGATTTCTGAACAAGTTACGTAAGATCGCCATTGTTTCATGACGTTAAATATTATTATTTTAATTACCGAAGCTTAGCTAATAGAGTTACAAACACCAACAGCAACAACACTAATAGTGTTACAAACAACAACAGCAACAACAGCAAAATGTTTACTTTGTGAGAAGCAGACACCTTCACAATGTTACAAATACACTATTGGGGGCCCCGAGTGGCCAAGTGGTCTAAAGCGCTCTCCGTTACGGATCACTGCCATCTCACCTCTGTCTGCGTGGGTTCGAGTCTAGGATTCGGCGAATGTGGATATATGAGAAAGCTTGCCAGTAGCTTCTCGTGGGTCGGTGGTTCTTTCCGGGGATTTCCCGGTTTCTTCCTCCACCATTAATACTGGCCGCCATGTATAGCCTATAGTGTGCTGAAAAATGGCGTTAAGCCCCACAACAACAACAACAAATACACTATTGATCTTGGACCCATCATTTTTTATATTCATGTTTTGTTTTTGTTTTTCTGGGGTGGGGAATGGACTTGGTACCATCAAATTTGCCTTTACTGTAATTCTTTACAGGTTTCAGTCAGCAGCCACTCTACTGACTGGATGTTATGCTTAATGCCATGACCGTCACTTCCTTTGCAGATCGGTAACTTGCATAGAGTGTCTTCTTCTCTCATTAAACTTTAAAACAGAGAAAGTAACAGGCACCACTTTTATAACCCCCAAAATAACGCCCTTGTCCATGGTATAAAGGATAATGACAATCTGCATCCCTATTGACTCAGTTCCTCCCTCAATATGTGTCAGGTGCTAAATAACAACTCTATAATCTTTACAACGAGGAAGTGCTAACGAAGTCACGGACTTTGCGCATCATTTTGCAAACAGTGTTTTCCTAAGCAAGAAATTGCAAAAGGTGCCAAGTCGACGAAAATATAAAAGAAATTGTAATTGCTGACAATTGCCAAAAACTTAAAGCAAAGAATCTCTGTAATCAGTGTTATTTCTGAATATATTTTAAAATGTGGCAAGAGAATATACGTAAGAAAGTAGCCTGTCCAGAATTGTTTTAGCATGGTAGCACAAAAACTCTTTGAGTCATGAAATGTGTTTACGCAGTATTAATTTATATACATTATCCTATAAGGTTCATACCGATAATTCCATCATAAGATATAAAGGATTCGTATATAAGCATAAGCTCACTGTCTCCATTAAAAATAACCTTTATGTTGATGGTGTGATTGACATGACGAATTAAAGGTAATAAACTGTCAAATGCATAATCTCACACGCTAATGAAATATTCCAAGAAATATTTGCATACAATATTGTAATAGTATCAAATAGTAATTCAAAAGTAGTGATAGCAAATAAACAGTTGATGCTGATTGTAGTGAGGTTGGCGATGCAAGTCAATTTTAACTTTAACGCAGTTGATCTATGCGCTTATGTCAAGCATACACTTTAACAAAATGAAAGTTTCATAACCTAAATCGATTTCGTACACGTTGGAGTAATCAGCTCATATAAGAGTAAAGCAATTTTTCAATTTCTTGTACACATTTTATTTACAACTTTATCAATGAGACAGTTCTTAACAAGACTGAGCTAAAGCTGCCTGAGTGTAGACCAATACAACTTGGCAGGCTTATTTGTTTTCAAATGTGGATCGTTTATGCTGTGCTAAAATCTTTAACAGATTTTTCAATCTTTATTTAACATCTTCGACATGAACTATTGTGGCTACAACTTTGTAAGCACGATTGAATTACAGTCACTTAAAATAAGCAATATAAATTTGATAAGCATATTTGTATTTATGTATGTAGATGAACTGACTATATGTATATTTGGGCGTTGGGTTGTTTTGGTCTTTGTTTAGCGGTCTGCGAGGTACATCGCAGTAGTTGGGACATGCGTATTCCGCAAATAAAGGTTGTGTATGTCTTGATTAATATAGTTTGATTTGTTTTAGTTTGCTTATTACTGGCTCATGGGGTGCATTTAATGACAACTGTGCAAAAATCGTGGGGACATGTACATCAGTTGTTTTCATATTAAAATTACATTTATCTATGTTCTTTTGCACATTATAATAAGACTTAATGCCATAGAACATCTGAGACGCAAGGCAAATGATTGCAATAAAGACAGCCACCACCAACTAAATAAACAATGGACTTAGGTACCTTGCAATTTTATTTTTGATGGTAGGGGTGGATTTAAAATAGCACGAATACACAATAATTGTGTCCCGAGGCATGGAAAATAAAAAATTGAAAAGATCCATCGCTTATAAACATATGAAGGAAAAATCGCAAGGTGTATGTTTACAAATTTTACATCACATCCTCGTATTTAACCATAAATAAAATGAAATTTGCGCCGCATTGACAATTACATAACTAACCATGGGCAAATCGTGGTATTCAGTCATCATGGGATACAAAGTGCATGAGATCTGATTACAACCATTTTTCTCTACGTATAACAGTAGCAGTCGAGCCACCTTTTCAGTTCCCTGTTAACTATGAATTTTATATCTTATGCAAAGTAAGGGAAGAATGTCATTTCTATGGATTAATGCTTTCCTGAAAACCTTACCTGTAGTCAACATAATGATGTAAAGCGATATGTTATGATTTAACACACACACACACACACACACACACACACACACACACACACACATATATATATATATATATATATATATATATATATATATATATATATATATATATATATATATACCCGGTCTCTTCTAAAATGACGTCCATGTGTATATGCTGTATGTGCATTTGTGTGCATGTTTTTGAGTTTGGATATTGTATCCATATGCGTGACGAAGGAGGAGTAGGTGTCCGCTCGCCTCCAAATGGGCCAAGTTCTGGCTCCGCCACTGATCGAAATAGTAGACATTTATACTTTTATTTAATTTTAGAGCTAAATTGACTTTAGGGCAGATAGTTCAGAGAGAAGGGAGGTGTCTTATTCAAGTCTACGTCCACCCGCTAAAGTTGTTTTCCCCTAACAGATATATGTAGATTATAATAAACAATGTAGTTTGAATAAAACACAAGGCTGAAAACGGAAACAATATTGCTGTGATATGAATAGACAGCGTATCAATAAATACTAATCTGTTTGTACCTCTTCTTAAGTTTCTTACATTTTAAGCCGAATGTGGCGTGTGGTGGGGTAGGTAAGTTTGGGTTACCTATACTTGCATAAACGGGTATAATATTATTTATTTATCAATTTATTGACATCAGAACAATTAACATACAAATTACAACTACAATCAAAACATATCCTATACGCATAGCTTCTTTTACCTGAATTATTTGGATTAAACCCAAGGTAAATGTGTTACCTTTTGTCGCAATGCTGACTCACAACCTATTTTTAACCCTCGAGGTGGCGAAACGATCTAGTTGTCAAATGCCTCAGTGGAGTTATAAACACTTTGTGGGAAAATAGCCAAAATACTTTGTGATCTATCCACAAGGGCAGTTATCCAGATGTTGAACACAAGCAATGAAATCTGAAGTGGCACATCGTATTCAGTGGGTCTTTTTTGTACTCGTCATATTGCTACACAAGTCAGGTAAGTTTCCTCACTTCTTAAATTCATGGGGTTTCCGATGAGGCTGTTATGGCTCTGGTACAAACTCCCATCATTTAGATGATTCATGTAATAGAAAGTATTTTGTACAATTCGAATGGAGGATTTCTTGGGTCTTAGACGTTATACGTGCGTCACTTTTCTCTACCATAAGGCAGTTTGTCGCCAACATTATGACTGTATTCAAGTTTTTGACAGTTCTGTATCATAGCATTTTCATCTAAATTTACTTAAATCACGTTGTTCCATGCCAACCATTTTAAGACGTTACATCTGCTTGAGAATATAGAAAAGATGGCGAATTTTCAATAACATCCTCTTTTTCATTGATTTCTGTTTAAGGAGGTTTGAAATAGTTTCCTTTTTTTAATGTAACTCCAACATGACAATAAAGAGACATGACAAGTAAATCTATTTTTCAGCCATCCAAGATGATATTTGACTGTTCAACCAGAAAAATACTATTTCACCTATTATGACACAAAATTCATGGCGACGAGCCAGAGATATTATTTTCTGATTTGCTGGTGGGTGGAGGGACTGTAAAAATTAAAAAATAAATTAAACTGAACAAGAAATACATTTACTTGTCAACAAATATTTACCAATAATATTTAATAATGCGCATATTTTTGTTTTCAATAATATTCTTGTTCTGTTTTTATAAACCTTTAGACAGTTCCGAAAGGTCATATATGTTTCGATCAGATGATGCCTTGTTGTATCTAATGAAATGATCGATGTAATAATTTGTAATGCACTACAATCCAAACGTCATATACGTGAAGTATTTAATTTTTATTTTTTAAACATTAATTGGTTTGAACAGTAAAAGTTTTTCAACAGATATTTGGTACAGATATTAAGAAATACTGTAGGTTTTTAAGGATGTATACGCCATTATATTTTAACCAATTACAGCCGAAGAAGT